>ML404934.1:33010-109482 GCA_005239525.1 Nicotiana knightiana
CTAGCTCGTGGTCATCATGGGTGGCTTAACTCTTGCCACTTGCTCCCTCCATTTAATGGCATATTCCCTGAAACTTTCAGTTGGTTTCTTCTTCAGGTTGGAAAAGGAATTGCGGTCCGGGGCAATGTCGATGTTGTATTGGAACTGTTTGAAAAAGGCCTGGGCCATGTCATCCCAGACATACCAACGAGATGTGTCTTCATCAGTAAACCATTCAGAGGCTACCCCCGTAAGTCTTTCCCCAAATTAAGCCATCAGTAATTCTTCATTTCTTCCTGCACCTCTTCGCTGATTGCAATACCTTTTCAAGTGAGTTATGGGGTCGTCGTGTCCATCATACTTTTCAACTTTAGGGATCTTGAAACCAAGTGGAAAACGAACATCGGGGAACATACATAGATCCTTGAAGGCAATACTCTTCTGACCTGCCAACCCTTGCATGTTTTTCAACTGTTGTTCTAAGCTTTTCAGTTTTTGGGTCATTTCATCCTGTGACATCTTTCGGGCAGGCTTCTCAATCTTTGCAGGAAGATCAAATAAGTGCGAGTGGTACTCAGGAGAGTGGTATTGTTCTTGCTGGGTAGCAAATTGTGACTCATGAGTTTTCTTCTGTACCACTGTTGGTTGTGGAATAGTGAAGACAAGCATAACATCAACGGTTGTCTGATTGGTTGTCAATGGCACACTTTGGGAGCACGTAACAGAAGTTCCAGCAGTAGTTGTATAGTTGGGATAAGGACTGAACCTAGGTGGATAGGATTGATCAGACAATGAGACCGGAATGGTAGTTGTCTAGATGGGTGTGAATTCTGGGAAAACCTGAACAGAGAAGGGAGGTCCTTGGCCATTGGCCCATGCTTGACACATTTCAGTCATTTTCTGTTTCAATACTCTATTTTCCTCAACCACAGTAGACTCTTGTTGAACCCTCTGACCCTGAGTCTCACGAGCACTCGTAACGGCTTCGATGTCAGTTGTCACTGGCATTTTCTCTTGGACCTTGTGAATTGTGTTGCAGCTTACCACAAACCGACCACCTCAAAAGATTTCTTCACAATCCAAAACAAAAGACACGTTAGAATTGACTCAGTCGGTCCTTATTATCATTCTTTTTTTTTTTTCACTTTCTTCTTTTTTTTCAAAGTCATTTGATTGAACCTGATGTGGGTTGCCTACATATCATGATGCCGCATGAATCAGATCTTGCGTAGTTCTGGAAGATTGGATAAAGTAAATAACCTAACTCTTTTGTTTTGTTTTGGTTTTTTTGGATTTTGAACTTTTTTTGAAACAAAGACTTAAAAAGAAGAAAGAAAATATTTTTGGATTTTGATTTTTTTTTTTTTTTTTTTTTTTTTTTTTTTTTTTTAAATTTTTTTTTTTTTTTTTTTTTTTTTTTTTTTTTTTTTTTGAGAATTTTTTAAATGAAAGACTTCTAAAGAAGAAAGAAATATATATATTTTTTTTTTTGGAATTTCGAAAGAAAAATTTCTAAAGAAGAAAAGAAATATTTTTGGATTTTTATTTTGAATTTATGAAAGAAATACTTCTAAGGAAAAAGAAAATATTTTTGAAGCTTGAATTTTTTTTTTTCCGATTTTTGAAAGAAGAATGAAAATATTTTTGGATTTTTGAATTTATCCTTTTTTATTTTTTTCTTTTTTCGAAATTATTTTAAAGAAATACTTCTAAAGAAGCAAGAAAATATTTTTTTGGATTTTTGATTTTATTTGTCTTTTTTTTTCTATGAAAGACTCCTACAAATAAAATATTTTTTGGTATAAAAATTTTCTTAGTTTTTTTTTTCCAGGATTTTATAAAAGAAAGACTACTAAAAAGGAATTAAAAAAAATATTTTTGAATTTTTTAAGCAAATGGGGGCCGGAACCGATGAGGTTTGCCTACGTATCTCACTTCCGGTGAGAATCAGACCCGCGTAGTTCTGCCAGTTTTGACGAAACCGGGAAAATATGACTTTTGAAGACATTCTCTTATTTTCTTTTCTTTTTGTTTCGGGGGTAGTTTCAGCATTTTTCAAATACCTACCTCTCACACTTGATTTTTTTTTCTTTCCTATTCTAGAAGCCAGTCAACATGTGAGCCAAAATAAACAGTTACGCAAGTAGCATATAATATGCATTAGGATGGTCTTTTAAATTGGGTACACCTGTCCTAGACGGACCCAACCCTAGTGTTGAGTCCCCAAAGTCAAATGCACATGATGCAAACAAACGTTTCTACTAGGGATCCGACATGAGGCTATGTTATTCTAAGTTTAAATCCTGGGGTTTATTGTTCTAGACCTGGCTTACACGAGCGGACAGCTCGAGCCAAGGGGGCAGCGTACCGGGAATACAGAAGCTTCATCGGCTTTGCAACTTGTCCGAACCTCGTTCTAAAATTTGGATATGACTCTAACAGAAAAGAAGTCACACGAAGTGCACACTTCTCAGATGATTTAGAAGACTCAGAGAGAAGGGGGTTTCGTAACAGTTTATATACTGTCCAAATAATATCAAAACGGTAAAAAAAAATGATATTTAGCACATTAGGCTCAAACACGTAAAAATCAGATAATCATGAAACCCAAACATAACAGCTATTCTAAGCTCGAATTCTTAACCCTGAACCATAGATTCAGAGTATGATCCCTAACGGAGTTGCCGGAGCTGTCACACCTCTTTTTTCACTACACCGTATTAATGAGGGTAATAAGGGAGTTTTTCCAATTAAAGTGACATTATTCGATTTTGGAATTTATTATTATTTTTCAGAGTCGCCACCCGAATTTTTGACGATGCTCCGGGAGACCGTTTATTTTAATATCCCAAACCGAGGAAGTTTTTGACTCGGTTTAAAATGTCTGCGAACCAAAAATTCGGGTAAGGAATTCCGTTAACCCGGGAGAAGGTGTTAGCCACTCCCGAATTCCGTGGTTCTAGCACGGTCGCTTAACAATTGATATTTGGCCTAATAATCTGATTATTTACATGTTTTAAACTATTGTGCATTTAGCCTTTAAACCGCTTTTAGTTACTTATGAAATTATACTAAAACAAGTCACCATGTCGTACACTTGTCGTTTTGGTACATGTTGCGAACCGCGTCACATGAAATGTACCCATGATTCGTGACATGTTTATTTTATTATTGTTTGAAATTGTGGTCGGGTCACATGAAATGCACACCCGAATAGGACAAGATGTCACAGTTAGGCCAGAGAAACCGTACCCATAACTATGAAGAAATATTTACTAATCACGTCTAAAGTATAAGCCAAATTATTGAGTTCTTCATTATTAGGCTAGTATAACAATTAAGTAAAGGGTCACTGTTCATTATGCATAAGACCGTAATAACTCACTTATATGATTCAGTGACATCTTTTAATGATTTAAACCATATCTAACAAAATGAAAGGCTAACTATAAGGGAAAAAAAGAAAGAAAAATTAATAAAAATAAATGAAGACAACAGTAATGAAAGGGAAACTAAAAGGGATATCATGATTTTCAATTAACAAAAAACAAGCACAATTACACATGAAAATATAGCTAATGCAGCAAGAATGAACAAACCAAACTATTCCCATTTTTCTTCCATCATCAAAATTGTCCCAAAATTTCATAAACACAAGGTGGTGCTAGAATTAAAAGGCTGTGAAAATAGATAGAAATCAGTTTCAAAATATAACCAAACAAAATTAATAAGGCAACATAACAACGAATACATTGATTTCAAGTTATTCAAAAAATAGTAGAAACGAAATGGAGACGAACCTTAGGGATTAAAACTATATATATTTACTTGAAAGGAATTCCAACCGCATACAAAGCTTGAAAACGAATCGGCAATCAGACTTAAACAACAGCCACAACCACACCGGAAAAATTCGAACAGAACCGGCGACTCGATACCTCAACGGAAACCTCGAAAACATCCTCCGTTAAAACTCAACTGTTGGCCATTTAGAGCTGCTGTTTTGTGTGAAGAACTCCTACTTTTACTAGGTTTCGGTGGTTGTTTTGGGGGCTGGAAATTGGTGGTTATGAGGATGTTTTTGCAGCTATTTTTGGACAGCTTCTGGGCTGGATTTTAGCCGTTTCTTCAGCTTGTTTTTGCCTGATTATTGGGACAGCTTTCAGGACATTTTGGATCTGGGTTTACTGCTTATTTTCATGGTGATTTTGCTGAGCTTTCAACCGGAAAACAGAGCATGTCTTTTCTGGTTTTAGAGCTAATTTTTAGGAGGTTTTTCAGCTGATTTTTTGAATGGGTGAGGGTTAGTGAGTCGATGGGGACGAAGAAAGAGCTAAGCGGCGATGTTAAGAGATGGAAAAATGGGTAATGGCTGAAGCTTCTTTTTTGGGAAATAGCTGTCATTTTTTGTAGGTCTGTGTAGGTTAGGAAGGAAGAAGAAGAAACGACTTCTTTAGGTGTTCTTCCTAGTGTCTTTCTTGTGTGTCCAAAATCAGGGAAAGGATCTTTTTTGGAGAAGATGAAGATGGAGGGGTGCGGTGCAATTGTTTTTGGGTGGTTTCTCGGCTTGGACGTCGGCTGTTGTGAGGTGGAGCAAGGTCGGCGACGGTGATGGGCGAATGGTTTTTGTGGTGAGGAAGATAAAGGTTCGTTGGTTGAGGGTTGTGTTTATTCATTTTCTTTTTTGAGAATGAAAGGGTGAGGAAGAATGGGGGGGGGAGGTCACGGCGCTGATCTGAAGGAGGGGGCTCAGCGGCGCAGCTGTGATAGGGAGTAGGGATTAGGGATCCTCTTTTTCTGATGGTTCGTGAGTGTATAAGAAGAAGGAGTATTTTAGGTTATTGGGTATTGGACTAAGGGGAATGGGCTTGGGAATTGGGTTGGGTCCAGATCTAGTTGGATTTTCGTTTTCGGCTTGGAAGACTAATATAATGTGTTTATAAAAATGAAATAAAAACTTACTCTTAATTAATCAAAATATATTACTAAAATAAAACTAAATATTAATAGTGAAAATATTTTTTGTAATTTTAATTTTATGTTTAAAAATAAATTAAAAGAGATATTAGTCCTAAACAAAATGTTTAAACGCTAAAAAGTATAAATTTTGGGGAGGGTCAAAAATTACATGTCTACAGGATCCCTGTCATATCTAGGTGGGACCAAGCGAAGCAATCAATGTTATAAATAAGAAATTGAATGATTTTTTCCTGATTTCGGGGGTTAATCCCGTTCCCATGTATACCTTTCATTTCGGAAGATGCTTGATCAATACGGCCTGCTTGGGTTCTTCGATTGTGGACTTCGTTGCATATGATTCTTTAGGGCAGCGAAGGCTCGACGGGTGAGGAAATCTTCGTCTTCATCCTCGACCACCTGTTCATCGGGCTCCTGTCCCTCAGACTCAACCGAGGGTATGGGTTGTGATTGCTATTTGGTTACCTGTTTGTCCTTTGACTTCTCCGAGGTAGATGGTGTCGATACCGGTGTCAAGTCGTGCACTGCGAACATCTCCTTAGCTGCATGCTGCTCTCCATATACTGTTTTCACGCCATCCTTTGTTGGAAACTTCATCATTTGATGAAGAGTTGATGGCACTTCCCTCATGTTATGGATCCATGACCTTCCAAGTATAGCATTATAACTCATGCCAGCTTCGATGACATGAAACTTGGTGTCTTGTATAGTTCCGGCCACATTGACTGGGAGGATGATTTCGCCCTTCGTTGTTTCACTCACTATGTTGAATCCATTCAGGACTCGAGGGGCGGGTATGATTTGGTCGAGCAGCCCGAGCTGCTCCACAACCCTCGACCTGATTATATTGGCCGAACTACCTGGATCCACGAGCACATATTTAGCTTGAACATTATTTAAAAGGATAGAAACTACCAGTGCATCATCATGAGGATGAGATAAGGTCTTGATGTCTTCCTCGCTGAAAGTAAGGGTGTCCTTGGGTATGTAGTCCCGAGTCCTCTTCTCACTTGTAATGGATACTTTCGATCGTTTGAATATGGGTCCCTATGGGACGTCGACTCCTCCAATGATCATGTGAATGAGATGTTGGGGCTCTTCTGGTTCATTCTTCCTGTTTGCATCTCTCTCTCGAAAATGGTTCTTTGCCCGGTCGCTGAGAAATTCTCGAAGGTGCCCCTCATTGAACAATCGGGCTACCTCCTCTGTTGTACTGTTTTCTCCATGGAACGCGAGACCGTCGTTTCCACGTGCGTTTGTTGAGTTAGACATATTTTAACCTGAAATCAAAGAATCTTTGGACAAGAAAAAGTGTGAAGAATAACGTGTGTTATCAGAAAGCTAGAACAAAAAAATCACTATTATCTTTAGCCCCACAGTGGGTGCCAAACTGTTTACCTCGAAAATTGGTGTTAACAATTATATTTGATTGTGGTTCTAAAAATATGTGATTTATTTCAATACTAGTAAATAACCAAGAAATACTAGGTGTAAATAAGAAGAATATGATAACCAAACCAGTGTTGTCAAAAGAACGTGGGCCTCGAGCTCGATAGCCTCAGGGTCTCGAGGTCAGTTAGTAGCAATAAAGTATGAACAATAAATGAAGAACAATAAAGTTGAAGAATAATCTTGAGTACAGTAAACGAGAAAAGCAGAGTAGAATAGTCTATAGCAGTGAATGATTATTTTTACAAATGATTGGAGTCCCCTTTATATAGGAGGGGAAATACATCTCCATTTACAGTAAAAAATATTATTGTTACATCTGTATTACCGCCTAGTACGGATTTGTATGAACCAATCCTGAGATTTATGCCTTGACCTATATGCCCTTGAGAAATTTCCGCTTTTTCTTGACTGTCATCGATTTTGCACTGCCTCGAGGTAGGCCATGTCGGGCCTTTGATGTGTTCTCTCGAGGTATGCATTCTAAGATCGGTCTCGAACCTTACTTTGATTCTTCCGAGCTCGGGCTCGGAACACAATAGGGACATCAAAATCGGACTCCTCCGATTTTAGCCGTATACAAAAACATTCAATAAAAGTTGGAAAAGTTTAGCAAATACCCGTGCGTAGGAAACTTTACCCGCCCCTGCCCATTCCTTTTCCCCATACCTATTTTTATTAATACCCAACCAACAGAAGTCAAACTAAGCTACTATAAATCAAACCAATTCAAGTCAGGCCATGCCAAGCCAATCAAATCAAGTCAAGCCAAGCTAATTCAAGTGAAGCCAAACAAAGTCAAGTCAAAATCAAGCTAAGCTAAGCCAAATAGGTAAAAAAAGTTGGATGGGTTAAATGAGTAGGAACGCAATTATTTTAAGCTCACCGGGTATTTTGCATAAATTGTTGATAAAAAAAAATAAGAATCCTTTTAACTAATGGAACACAAATGGATAAAGTTATTTCTTTTCCAATGTAAATTTTTAAAATTTTTAACTATTATCAAGTGAGTTTAACTTGTGTGTGTTTGTGTTATAAGCAAACATAATGTAAACCCAAAAGAATTCTAAGAATTGAATAATAAATAAAATATTTTTACTATCTATTTCTTAAGTCCATTGGTTGAATAAAGTTTTGTCAACTGTTATATGTCATTAAGAAGATTATTGGGCATTATTCTACCAAGATAATTACATTTTTCGCGTGCAAGGCACGTGCCCATTGCTACTAGGATATAAACTAAGTGAACTCTACCTTTCATACAAGTATTAAATTACTACTAGTTTCCTTAGTTATTAATTTATAAAGGTGGTCGTATTGGGTACCAACACATCCATTAATATTCTAACCAAAATCTTTGTTGTGGTTTAGAATAATTTAGACGAGTATTAAGACATACAAGAACCAAAGTGGAACTTTTATTTTGGTTCAAAAGATAACTTATATTAGGAACTGCATAGACCTAGATATAACTTTAACTCAAAAGCTTCCCTCCTCTTCTCTCCTCCCTCTCCCCCACCTAGATCTTCTCCAACGAAAAGACTAATATGCGATTTTCTAAAAACAAATGCTATAGAAAAGTTATTACTCCCTTCGTTTCAATTAGATGAGGTAGTTTGATTCGGCACAAAATTTAAAAAAAAAAAACTTTTAAAACTTGTGGTCTTAAAAGCTTAAGAGGTAAAATCTTTATGGGGTCATGAAATTCTCATTAAGGATAAAATATGTAAAATAAAGAGTTTAAAGTTAAATTATTTCCAAATTTAAAAATATGTCATTTATTTTAGAACAGATTAAAAAGGAAAGTGTCTCGTCTAATTTGAAAATATTTATACTTTCCGTTCATTTCTGCAGCTTGAAGACGAAGGAACAAGGGTTAGTCTTTTGTTGGGTATTAGTACCAAGTACCAACAATGCAGCAATTAAAAATTGCTGGAAGGTTTTAAGTGTTTCCTCAGACGAAAGTGCAACAACTGCGCAGAAAAAGGAAGCGTTTTAGTTTAAAGTACAAATAACTTCAAACGTTCTAAATTTATCGAGTACAAACCCTCTATAAAAGGCACACAATCTTCCTAAATACTACAATATTATCACAGAAAATTATCACACGACATCCTTGACCATATTGTTTCGCTGAAAGAAAACCTTTACCCCCAATACCGTTGCACTACTAAATATGCTAAGTTATTACCACCGTTAAATGCGGTAGAATATATGAAATTTCTCTATTCTTAATTAGAGGTTTCACTTTTAAATTCTGAAGAAATCCTTAGCAGAGAGTGTATCCCCTTTGATGGGCGTGAGGCAAGGTGAATCTAAATTTGTCAAATCAGTGAGTGCTAGATACGAATGGTTAAATTAAAAGAACATACGTTAAAATACTTTAGCAAATTATTTAAAAGGCTAAAATATGTGTTACTGCCCCTAATATTCGATTTGCTCTTTTGTAATGTAAGCACGCTGATAGACACCTCTTGGTAGCGGTTTATCTTGAAAATAGTTTTAACAATTATATTTGATTTTATGGTTTTAAAAATATGTGATTTATTTTAATACTAGTTGTTAGGCAATAGACGTCAAGCGTGAATAAGAAAAGTAAGATAGGAATATATGAGAATAGTGGTGTTCAAACCAAGCGGTTACTAGGCTAAGCCTCGAGCTCGCTTGGATTGGGCCTCGAGGTCGAATATTTACGCTCAATAGCGGACGGTCGATGAAGGGAATAACAATATTGGGGGCCTCGAGGATGGCCTTGTATGATAAATAATGAACAATAAATGAAGAACAGTTAATGAACACAATAGATGAAAGTAGTAAATCAGTGGAATAATAGCGGAGCACGTTTAGGTAAGAGAGCAGAGAATGTTCTTGTTGTATTCAATATATTGGTTTTCTTTACAGAATGACAAAGGTCCCCTTTATATAGGAGGAGGAAATCCCAACATAGTACATGTATAATTATTTCAAGGTAATGCTATTGGTACAACTATTTAATGGCTCAGTACGAACTTGTAGTATTCTTGCAGACTTGGTCAGCTCTAATCACGTGCCCTTGGGAATTTCCCGCATTTTCATGACGATCATCGATTTGTACTGCCTCGAGGTCGAACACATGGAACCTTCGATATGCTCCCTCGATGGATGCACCTCGGGACCAAGCTTCGAATTTTGTCTCTAGCTTCTCGATGCCGGGTGTGAAATACCACAGTGGCCTCAAAATCAAACTCTCCGATTTTAGCCGTATACAGTAGCACTTTCTAATTTTATGTAATGATGCATATTACTATCTATAAAATTTCCTCTTTCAACTGAAAAAACAAAATTAAAGTAAATTTGCTGGTCGGACTCAAAAGATTTCATAATTCTAGGTCGTTGTGTTCTGCTTTGCTTTTCATCTCTAAGCAATTTATCTAACGTTCTGATTCATTTGATCTTTCAACTGAATCTCTATAATCAAATAATGTCCGTCAATTCACTGCCTTCCCAATATATCTGAACTACTATTTAATTAATGTTGATTATGCGGTCCAAAGCTACAAGTTGTTTGGTGTTGTTTTTCTTTATGTTTATAAGGATATTTTGTGGGGGGCAATTTCACTTTGTCTTGGCCCATGCCATGTTAGGTTTGTGGTATCATTCTTCAGCGTGACATATATTTGCATATAAAGAAGAGCAACTCCACTCCCTATCCACCTTATATTTAATGAATCCAACAGAAAAAACAAAAACCCAAAAAGGAAAAACCATTTGTAGTATTAAATTAAGATAAATAGAAAAAGTTAACTTGTTCTACACAATTAACAAGAGATCTCACTTTTAATTCCTCAATCATCTTAAATTCTACTTTTACTAGCCTTCTCCATGACGAACTGACAGAATAATATGTTGGGAACTGCTCTTTAGTCAATAGTCTCAATCTCCTCTAAAGTAATTTACGAGGAAAAAAAATTTATTCTAGGAATAGAATGTTTAAAAGGGTGAGCTAGGTAAAGACCGATCCTTAAAAAACAAGAAGCTTCGTCTTTTTTGCTTTCAACTATTTTTCGTTTTGAGTAATATGACGACTGACCAGCACAAAACACATTATAAAAATAAGCTCTTGTTGCGTCAAAGATAGTAGTAAAAGTATCGTCTCCAAAAAAAAAAAGAATTAAATAATGTTCCAGTAATTTTTGGCTTTGTTGGACTTGTATTGAGCCACATATTTAAATTATTTGTAGTGTTATGATGTATGTTTAGTTTCAATTTAGTATTTTATATTTGGGTTAACCCGTGTTTTATATTTGGGTTCACCCGGTTGTACATGGATAGTATGTATATAAATGACATGTAGTTCCACTTCGGAACTAAGATACACTACTAGAATTCGGGAAAAATTGTCAACTCGATCAAAGATGGTCGGTAATGGCCAATAATCGTCAAAATGCGACCATTAACGTGTGGTCAGTTTGAAGGTCGGAAGGTACCGACCAACTTTGGTCGGTCAATTAAATTTTAAAAAAAAGTCAGTTTTTTCCAACCAAAGTTGGTCGGTATTTTAATTATGTAATTAAAAAATACACCATCTGGGAATCAAACCGGAGTTTGTACTGTGGCAGGATACTACTCTACCACTAGACCATTGGAGCATTTTGTTTTAAGAATGTCTTTTATTTCATTTATACTCTATAATTGTATTTTCGCATGAAAATAACCGACCAAAGTTGGTCGGTTTTATTAAAAAATAAAATTACCTACCGAATTTGGACGGGTTTTTAAAATGACCAGCCGAATTAACTGACTGATTTCAGTCAATTTTTTTAATATTAATTTTAATTTATTTTAAATAAAAAACCGATCAAAGTTGATCGATTTCTTGAAAAATAAATTTTGCGAGACTCAAAAATAATTTTTCGCTTTTTTGTGCCAAAGAAAACCGACCAAAGTTGGTCAGTTTCAAAATAAAAATTAAAAAAAAAATATTTTGGAAAAATCGACGGACTTTGGTCGGTTTTTTTGGCCGATTTTTTGACTGACCAAAATTGGTCGGTCGACTGTAGTCGGTTTTGTCCTAATTTCTAGTAGTAATACCCAGTTCATCAAAATATCTGGCAGCTCCCATTCTATCGAACCTTCTGTTCTCTCTTGTTCATGTTTGATTTCCAATTATCTCATCAAATCCAACATGGTATCAGGGTTTTCTATCGAAGATCCGACGTAGATTTCATGTTTTCATAGCTTCATTTCTCTGATTTTCTATGTTTCAGAGGAATCACAAAAAAAATTAGACTATAAGTTCGATTTTTTTGTTCAATTTCCAAATTTTGGCGGCTGTTTGTTGACCGATTCTGCTAAATTAGAAGTTTTGGAGTTATTACTTTAGTTCAACAGATAAATTTTTGGATTTGGGTTTTTTTTGTCTTCTCGCATGTGTGAATCAGCTGCGATGGCATATTTCCGATCTGGTGATTTCCTGGAGGTTCACTTTTGATTTATGGTATCTCTGTCCTTATCTCCGCAAATTTTTGGTAAGCTCGAGTTGCATCTCCTCCTCAATTGCTATTCGTCATAATTTATATATGCTAGTATTGATTGTTTATGTGGAATCATGATTAACATTTATGACGGCAGTGATTCCGAACTTGAACTTGAACCTGTCTTACCTTCATCTCATACTTTTTTTCTACATCCATATGATAATCCTGGTATTATGTTAGTAGCTAAATAATTTAATGGTTCATAGTTTGGGGCTTAGAGGAGAGGGATCATTATAGCTTTGTCTACAAAGAAAAAGGTAGGTTTTATCAATGGTGCATATGTTAAACCCTCTTCAACTTCTTCACTATACGAACCATCAGAACAGTGTAATAATATGGTGATTAGCTGGATTTTGAATTCTCTAGATCCAGACATAGCACAAAGTGTGATATATTCCAAATCTGCTAAAAGTTTTTAGGATGAATTGAATCAGAGATATGGTCAATCCAATGTTGCTAGGATGTATGAGGTGCAGAAGGACTTGAGCTCTATCTCTCAAGGTTCCTCTGATGTTAGTGGTTATTTTACTAGGATAAAAAGGTTATGGGATGAGATGGAATCTCTATATGCTGACTCTTATTGTGTGTCTGAGAGTACATGTGGAGGTAAACATAAGATGATCAAAAGAGAACATAATCAAAAACTAATGCAGTTTTTGATGGGTTTAAATGAAGTATATAGTAATGCTCGGGGACACATTCTTATGAGGGATTCTCCGCCAGACATTAGTAAAGCTTACTCACTGATTATTTAGGATGAGAAGCAAAGGGTATACATAACATGCCTATTTTCCAATGTGACTAGTCTCATTTTCTGTCAGGACAAGCTACAATAAAAAAGCACAACAATCTGTCAATCCTAATTAGAGATACAATTTCAACAATCGCACAACTCAGAATTTCAACAATCCTACTACTCAGAAGTCCAACACCCAGAACTTTAATAATCAGAAGGGTTATGTTGATCCTAACAAGCTGTTTTGCAAGTATTGCAAGAAAAATGGGTATGTGATAGAAAAATGCTACAAACTTCACGATTTTCCTCAAAATTTCAAGTTTGGAAATAAGAATGTGCTGATTGTTGCGAATGTGCATTCTTCTGCTGAACCAAAATCTGATGGTGGTCCTAATGATGCTCTTTCCCCAAACAATTACTCCAGAACAATACAAGTAGATTATGAATATTCTTCAAAATCTTCAGGTTGATGATCCACAGAATCAGAATCAGTCCGTCTCTAGTACAACTAATTTTATAGGTATTCCCGCCTATTATTCTCTCTAAATCTACAGGAGTTGTGCTTGTCTGAGTAGTGTGTTGAATTCTGATACTTGAATTTTAGATTTTGGAGCATCAGATCACATGACCTCCAACAAATCATTACCCACCAATTTAACTAACCTATCTATCCCATATCTTGTCACTTTACCTAATGGCTATAAAGTGAAAGTCACATCTATTGGAACCGTCCGAGTCAATTCCCATGTTACTTTGTCCAAAATTTTATATGTGCCTACTTTCAAGTATAATCTAATTTCAATTCACAAGCTTTTAATTGATACTTCTTTTCTAGTAATTTTTACATAATTTGCATGTTACTTGTAGTGCCCTTCTCCGAAGAAGCCATTGGAACTTGGTAAGATGGCTGAAGGGCTCTATTTGATCAATCCCAGAATTTCTTCAACTTCTTCTACTCCAGAATCATATTCTCCCTTAACTTTTATTTCTGTTCCTATATATGTTCATGTAACAATAAATGTAAATAAGTCCCATGTGGCACCATAGATTGAGACATCGTCCATTTTCAAAGTTGCAGAGAATAGAATGTCTGAATGTTCCTATATGTAATATACAACATTTCTTTTGTGAAAATTTTCCTTTTGCTAGACAATATAGACTTCCTTTTTATCATAGTGAATCTTATTCTTCTCATCTCTTTAATCTTACTCATGTGGATGTTTGGGGATCATATCACACTGCAACAATAGTGGATGATTATAGTAGATATACATGGGCACATCTTCTTAGTCACAAAAGAAATGCATTGTTTATCCTAAAATTTTTCTTTTGCATAATTCAAACCCAGTTTAACATCAAAATCAAAACTATAAGAACAGATAATACCTTGGAACTTGGAACCAGTCATGAAGCCACACCATATTTCCTCTACAAAGGTGTGATGCACCAAAGTTCTTGTCCATTTGTGATTACAAAATGGCATTGTCAAAAGAAAGCACAAACATTTGCTAGAAACAGCAAAAGCCGTATTGTATCAGTCCAAACTTCCCATTCATTTCTGGGGTGATTTTATTTTTGCTACAACATATTTTATCAATAGATTCCCAGTTCAGTGTTATCTGGGAAGACCCCATTTGAGCTTTTTTTTGGTCAAAAGCCTTCCTACAATCATATGAGAAGTTTTGGTTGCTTGTGTTATGCAGCGGTTCACAAACCCTTAATAAATAAATTTTCACCAAGATCTAGTGCTTGCATATTTTTAGGCTACCCCTGGAAAGAAAGCTTATAAATTACTGCAACTTTCAGATAAAAAGATTCTTATTTCCAGGGATGTCATCTTCCATGTGGACATCTTTCCTTATTCAGCTTCATCTACTCCCACAATTTTATTTCCACCTCCGTCACCTTATATCGATTCAGATTCTTCTCTTCCTACCTCCAGGTCATCTTTATCACCTCAGGATTCTATTATACTGTCTTCTACTCTTTCTCCTTCCTCTACTTGTTTTGAATCTCATATTTCACCTGTTTCACCTAGACCTTCCCTTTCTCCTGTCCCAGCAGCTCGATATCCTTCCAGAATTCATCATCATCCTTCATATTTGACGATTACCTTTGTAGTTTTTCCTCTTCTTTTCCTCCAACTTTAACTTCTATCCCTGCCTCTCCAAGATCTGTATGCTTCAACACCTTAAGTTCACGTAATCAGAGTTTAGTTTACAACTTAGATATTGTACTTGAGTCATCAACTAATCAAGAGGAATCCTTGCAGGAGGTAATTTTGAAATAATTTGAGGCTCTTGAGGCTAATGAGACTTGGGATGTGGCTCCTTTACCCTCGAGAAGAAACCAATCGGTTGTAAATGGGTGTATAAAATAAAATATAAAGCCGATGGTAGAATTGACAGATTTAAAGCTCAGTTAGTTGTAAGAGGTGATACGCAACAATAAGATACAGACTACAATGAAACTTTCTCCCGGTTGTTAAAATGATGACTATTAGATCTATTATAGTTGTGGCAGTCAAAAAAGGTTAGGACATGTTTCAATTGGATGTCAATAATGCCTTTTTGCATGGGGATTTAGATGAGGAGGTGTACATGAAAATAACTCAAGGTATGGTGGTAGATGGGAATAGCATGGTTTGCAAGTTAAGAAAGTCTTTATATAACCTCAAACAGGCCTCAAGGCAGTGGTACTGCAAGTTAAGTGATTCTCTTATTTCTTTGGGCTACACAGTCTCTAAAAATGACTACTCATTGTTCATTAAATCTGATGCTGATCATCTTACGGTAGTTACTATTTATGTTGACGATATTCTTTTAACTGTAAATGATGATAAGGAAATGGATGCCCTTAAACTTTTTCTAGATGAACACTTTAAAATTAAGGACTTAGGACACTTGCATTATTTTTTGGGTCGGAAAATTCTGGCTAAACTTGGTGGTGGCATAGTTTGCCAAAGGAAGTTTCGCTGGATCTTTTTTTTGAATTTGATCACCTGGATTGGAAGTATTTTGTCAGCCCTTTGGACACTAATGAAACTTTTAGTAGAGGCTGGGAAGCCCCTATATGATCCTACTCTTTATCGAAAATTGGTTGGAAAATTAAATTTTCTCACTAATACTAGACCTGATTTGGATTTTTCTGTTCAAAACCTTATTCAATTCATGCATGCTCCCACCTTTACTCATCTGCATGTTGCTTATCATGTTCTTAAGTATGTTAGAGGCACATTGGGTCAAGGACTTTTCATGAATGTTGATTATGATCTTTCTCTCCAAGCCTACTGTGACTCGGATTGGGCTGCTTGTCCGAGTTCTAAGAAATCTGTGAGTGGTTATTTAGTATTACTTAGTGGCTTTCTTCTTGCCTGGAAGTCCAAAAAATAACATATTATTTCTTTATCTTCGGCTGAGGTAGAATACCGATCCACGAGAAGAGTGGTACCTGAGCTTGCCTGGCTTACCAGACTAGTTCATGAACTTTCTGTCACTTCTATTGTTCCAGTTCATTGTGACCGTCAGTCTGCCATTTACATTGCTCGGGATTTTGTCTTCCATATGCGTACCAAACATATCGAGCTAGATTGTCATGTCATCCGTGATAAACTTCATGATGAGCTAATCTCACTGTCCTATGTTCCCAGAAAGTTGCAATTGGCAGATATGCTTACCAAGCCCCTATTTGGTGTGACTCACAAGTTTATTCTGGACAAGATGGGTGTAGCCAACCACCCTCCAACTTGATAGGGGTGTTGGACTTGTATTGAGCCATGTATTTAAATTATTTGTAGTGTTATAATGTATTTTTAGTTTCAGTTTGGTATTTTATATTTGGGTTGAACCGATTGTACATGGATTGTATATAAATGACATTCAGTTCCACTTTGGAACTAAGATACCCGTTTCATCAAAATATCTGGCAGCTCCCATTCTATCGAACCTTATGTTCTCTCTTGTTCATGTTTGATTTCCAATTATCTCATCAAACCCAACATGCTTCACCCTGTTCAGGATGAATAACTCTTTAATTTGAGATAGTTAAAAAAATCACAAGTAACATACTAAAATTATATAGTTAAGATTAATCACAGGAAATTTGAGATTTGAGCTACGACGGTAAAATATAAATATGAGAAATAAAGGTCACGATAAGACGAGTGCAAGATTGCTATCCATTATCTAATTTGTTCAATTTTACTTTTATGCTTTTATTTATTCTCAAGAATTCAGTAGGTAATAGTGTATTCTTAAAGATAAGATTTTTTTGTCGAATGAACTTAATATCTATCAAATAAACTAGTGATAGGCACAGTGAAAATATGTCACGTTAATAAGAATAGTCTTCAAAATCATTTCATGAAATTTTTTTCTACTCCATACACTTGATAATTTTAAAATCTCTCACGATTACTTAGGAGAATCATCAATATGAAATAAACAAGATAATGCAAGATGTCCACCAATTTATTATCTTTCGATTAAATAAAGCAGTACATAATAGTGCAATTCAATTCAGCCTTCAAAATTATATTTAGGAAGTAATTATACCATGTATAAATACCCTTGAATCAAACTACCCTTAGTGAGCCAAAGCGACGCCTAGTGCGTCGCCTTAGGCTAGTTTGTCCAGCTTCTCATTTGACTTCAACTTCTCGTATCCATCCTTGATTCTTTGTCACACCCCAACCTTGGGGGTGGGGTGGGTGGCCGCATCCGGCGCCCCAAGGTCCGAGCAAACCAACTTTAACACTTAAATACTTCAACATGGAATCTGGCCTGACAAGGCCTCCATATAACATTACCAAGACAAGAATATTCAACACTCACAAGCAAAAGAATTTCAACACGGTATATATAGATAACTAATGTCGATGGGGTCATAATAAAACTTATATACATACACGGAACACTAGTATGTAAACCTCTAAGAGTACCATAATACACAACTATGCTAGGACAAGGCCCGACCGTACCCAAAATGAAAAAAACATATAAGTACCTATCGACTCCTGTACAACTACTCTGGAGAAGTGGAGTTTGAGACCCAACAACTGAAATGGGAACCCTAATGAGGAGGTATGTCACCCGGTCTATCTGTACCTGTGGGCATGAACTGAGTGCCCAGAGAATAAAGGGCGTCAGTACGAAAGATGTACTGAGTATGTAAGGCTAGAAACATGTGTAAACCAATGATATAGTACAAGAGATATTAATACAGAATTTCAACCTAAACTCCAAGGAAAGCCACGGAAGGCGTATACTACTGTAATCATGAACAATGATATGCATCTTTTGTTAAAATCAAGCCACTCAATGAGGTCATGCAACATCGTATAATATTATGTCACTCTTTGGAGCATATCATATTACATCACATCACATCACATCATATCACATCACATCATATCACATCACATCACATCACATCATATCATATCATATGATTCATATCATATCATATAGTTCCCGGCCTCATAGAGGACTCGGTAAAGTCTCATGTCTTCATGACATCATACTCGACCTCAAGAGGTCTCGGTTTTACCCATCCTCAATAGGACTCAACGTACCAGGCCTCAAGAGGACTTGATAATATCTCATGTCACATCATTTTGTACCCAACCTCATAGAGGATCCAATCATACACAACTGATCTATGGTTGAACAATAGGTGTCGTACCTGGTCGACTATAGCATGGCTTGATAAAGTAATATATATATATATATATATATATATATATATATATATATATATATATATATATATATATATATATATATATATATATATATATATATATATATATATATATATATATATAAGTGTAATGCAAGACCAATCACAAGAAGTATCACGAATCCAAAAAGAAATTTGCCACTGGAAAGAAACACACAAGAATATGATCAATTCTTTATCAAGGAGGCCTTAGGACTATTCAATCATGCGATACGCGGATCATTTCAAACAAAGAATTTACATCAAGTCATACTAGGAGGGAAAGTAACACTACATACCTTATTGAAGAAACTAATTACACTCCTCGGATTCTTACGCGTTCTAAGGTGATTATCTTTTAAGCACAAGAACTCCTTCTTAGTTTCAAGATTTCTTCACTTTCAAGGAGTCTCCAACAACAGCACAACAAGCAAGAAGATTGATGAGATGATGATCACGCAATCCTTCACGTTAACTTCACTAGATTCATCTTTGATTTAGCCTTGGATCATATGAGGATTTTTAGAGAGTTCTGGAATTATTTTAAGAGTGTTTTGATCTGACATATCATGTAGAATGAGAGAGAGAAAGAAGGTGTACTGCTTTTTATAGCATGTCTGGAATATGTAAGTTCCACAGCCTTAAGAGTGCAAAATGGGTCGCCCTGCACTGGCCATCGTGCCGGTTGGCAGCTGGCGCCATCTCGTAAAAACTTGCGAGAATATCTCTACCACATATGCCCCAAATTTCGACAAAACTATGAACACCATCGGCGTCAAAAGAGTGGGGTGTAACATTCTCGAACCTCGGGATCAATCCTAGTAGATTTTCTTGGGTATCTACTCAGGCTGCAAAATTGCATATTGTCTATTTTAGTTCTAAAAGACATTTTTAAATCAATTCAGCTCAGATATGATTAAAATATGGTCAACAATATATGAAATAAAGCCAAAACGTATCTTTATATCCTATCATCAACACCACACACTTAGAATATTTCTTGTCATCGAGGAAAACAAAATTTTCACGATCCAAAGTCCCACCAAATGATCGTGATGATGCTTAAACCTCTTGCTAGGCAAGCCAACACTAAATCAACCATAAATAAAGCAGATTATCTAAATCTTCAACAGAATCATGATATAATATGAAAGCAAAAATAGTCTAAAAACAAATGCCATAAATATAAATGTATGAGACATGGTCTAAACACAACCACAACTGTCTGAAATGCCCAAAACTCTGTGCCACAACTATTACTAGCATCTAGCATGGAAAAAGAGTATAAACTAAATAATAATATTTTCCTAAAAGAAATAGGAAGATCGAATAGATAAGTAGGGAAGGAGATTCCATGCGCTACAAATGGGATCAAGTAAATCAGCTTACCGCGAAATCTCCACAAATATCTCCTGCTCTGCTGGATGAAGAACACTAATACCAGCCTTAAAACGTGCACATAAATGTGAAGAAATGTAGTATAAGTACAAAATTTATGACATTCAGTCAATATTAAGTCTAGCCTCAAAGAAGTAGTGACGATGGTTCGACATCGACACTCTCTAACAGTACAATAATTCACTGAAAGCATGAATAAGATACAAAATAAAGCATGGTATCATCAAGCGAGTATGAAAGCTCGAAAAATATTTCAAACAGAATTTATGCATGGTTTACAGATAAACGCGATCAAATAAGACATCAAAACCTCAATCCTCATATCAAAACATGATACATGTCAACAATATTTATATAAAACTGTTGCATGTGTCAAAATCGATATATGCATGCTCAGGATCCTTTCTCAACACTTCATAGTGCAAATCCATGGGCCTGACACATGCCACACATCCAAACAAGCACCAAAAATCATGGGTGCCTATGCTCAAAGGGCCCAAGATAACATGGGTAATCACCATACTTAGGATGGACGGATCCATATCCGAGTTGATTATTTTACATTTAATGATCAATAACCAATAATCAATATTCGCTCATAGTGTATGTAGTGCCAAAATTATCAACTTTCTTCAATAACCAAGTCCCCACTCTTGCATATATATAAATTAACATAATAAAAAAGTACCAGACATAATAATAAAAATACGTATAAAAGCTCATATGGCTAAAAGATGCAATGACTAATCATGTAATTCAATTTATCACAACGACTCAAGAAATTATTTATCACCAGTTTAATTATATTATTGAGAATTAGTCATTTACGCCATAGAAACCACCAAATTATGGAGCAAATAAAACAAAGTGTATAATTGTGGATTCATAATAAAGCTCAACATGGTAAAATAGTCCTTTATGCCCATTCAACAAGGCATAGCCTTAATGTCACGACCCCAAATCTAAATCAGTCATGATGGCGCCTATCGTGGAACTAGGTCAGCCAAATCCACACTCAAATCATAAATAATCTTTCATTTATACCATTACTAAACTGATAACCCATAAAGGTTTCATTTAATCATTTTAAAACAGATAAAGCGGCACCGAATATTAAATAGAACCCCGAGATCCCGGAGTCACTGGTCATGAGCATCTAAAGAAAATATACAACCCTGAAAAATAAACTCTATAATAGTAAGCTTGAGAGAGCAGGGCTGCGGACGCGTGCAGCTACCTCGCAAAATCTCCGAGAAGTCTCTGGAACAGATACACAGCTCACTCTGCCCTAGCACATGGATCTGCACACACGGTGCAGAGAGTAATGTGAGTACGCCAACTCAGTAGTAATAAAATAAATCAGTTCTGAGCAGTAAGAAACACATAAAGTCAAATCATCATTTCACAATAAGCACAGTCTTTCTTTCCAACAGTGAATACGTTAAATCATCACGCTAAAAAAAGCCAATTTCAGTAAAACTCCTTTGAAAAGTGTAATTTCCAACAATTTCAAAAAAATGTCCAATCATAAGTAGCCACTCGGGCAAAATCATAAATAAGAAATAGCCCCTCGGGCGTAACATCACTCAGAATCAACCCCTCGGGCATACCTCACAGTCACTCATAATCAACCCCTCGGGCAACCTCACAATCACTCATAATCAGTCAGCCCCTCGGGCAACCTCACAGTCACCCATGCCTCCCAATCACTCGTCACTCGGCACTCGCACTCATTAGGTACCTGCGCTCACTAGGGGTGTGTACAGACTCCAGAGGGGCTCCTACAGCCCAAGCGCTAATATCAAGTCATCTCGTGGCATGTCATATCCTCACAATCAGGCTCTCGGCCTCACTTAGTCAGAAACTCTCAAAAGCCACTCGGGCTATCAGTAAAATGGGGTACTCGACCCAAAAATATTATTTTATATCTCAAAATAGTGTAAATAAGGCTGAGTTTCAAAATCAGTTAAACATAATATGATTGAGTGTAAATAATAAGTCAACACAGTGAGGAATAGTAGTAAAATCCCCTAAGGGGTCTAAACAAGTCGGCACGACCACAACCATGGCTTACAGCCCAAATATAACAATTGTACGAAAACACGATTTAACATAGGATTTAAAAGTAAATACGCAACTCAATAGTTTCCACGCGAAGGACCAAGTCCAAATCCCCAATCAGTGCACACCACACACTCGTCATCCAGCATGTGCGCCACTCCAAAAATAGTGAGAGAATACGAAGTCCGGGGTTCCATACCCTCAGGACAAGATTTACAATCATTACGTACCTCAAACCGGAGGAAAATCTACTCCGGGATGCCTTTGCCCCTCGACTCGGCCTCAGCACGCCCCGAATCTATTCAAAAACAGATTCATATCATCAAAATACTCTAAGGGAACAAAGTCCACTCGAAAATAACCAATATATACCAAACAATTCCGAAATTGGCCAAACCCGATCCCCGGGCCCCCGTCTCGAAAGTCGATAAAAATCACATCACAAGAATCCTCATCCTCCCACGACTCCATACATACCAAGAATCTCAAAATCGGACCTCAAATAGCCCCTCAAATCCCCAATTAAAGGTCTCCAATTGCAAGCCTTAATTACCCAATTTTTGTACTAATTTCCCACAAATTTCACCACTAATCAGTCCATAAATCACACATAAACGAGTTTTAAGTCCAAAAGTCTTACCTCCTCGAAGAACCTTCAATTTTCCTCTTCAAAACACTTCAAAAGCTTCCAAACCATTAAAAAATGGTGGATGAATGACCAAAATCCGCTAAGGGTCCTATTTATATGATCTGCCCAGGGATTTCCGCACCTGTTTCCAAATTCTCGCACCTGCGGTCCTAGTGTGCACCTGCGAAAAATCACTTAAATGCACATTTCGCACCCGCGATCAAATTTCCGCACCTGCGACTCCGCAGGTGCGACCTCAGCTCTGCATCTGCGGTCTTCCTCCTGCCTGCCAAAATCCGCATCTACGGTCTTGGGTCCGCTTCTGCGGGCTCACACCTGCGGTCCCCTATCCGCAGGTGCGGTTATACCAGCACCAGCAGCTTCAGCTGCAATTTTCCAAATTTAAATCCCCCAATGGCTATCCGAAATAACCCTGAGCCCCTCAGGACCCCAACCAAAAATACCAACAAGTCCCACAACCTCATTCGAACTTAGTTGAGCCTTCGAAACACCCAAAACAACACTAAAACACCAAGATCACATCGGATTCAAGCCTATGAACTTTGAGATTTCTAAATTTCGCCAATGATGTCGAAACCAACCAAAACACGTCCGAATGACCCAAAAATTTGCACACATATCCTAAATGACACTACAAACCTGCTCCAACTTCCGGAATTCCATTCCGACCCCTATAGCCTATTTTCCACTGCGGACCGGAAATTGCCAAAAACTAACTTTCGCCAATTCAAGCCTAATTCTACACCGGATATCAAAACCATATTTCGAACACACTCCTAAGTTCCAAATCACCTAACGAAGCTATCCGAGCCATGAAATCTATATTCCGAGGTCGTTTACCAATAAGTCAACTCTCAGTTGACTTTTTCAACTATTGAACCAAGTTAAGAGACTAAGTGTCTCATTTATCTCCAAAAATCGCTCTGAACCCGAGCCAACCAATCTAACACAACATAATGAAGGTGAACCACATATAGCTGAAACGGGGGAAACAGGGTTATTACTCTCAGAACGACCGGCCAGGTCGTTACATTTAAACATGCTCATAAATCATAATTATGAATTATCATGTAGTGGTAGAATCAAAGAAACAAGGATAATAACTTCACACAATCAAAACAAAGCATAACTCAAGCCATTACTGCCAGATATGGTCAAAACCTAGATACACATATTCGCTCGTCAGCAAGCATATACGTGACTCCTAAATCGAGAAACACATAGTAATAGATCACATATGGGGAGAATTCTCTATTACAAGGATAGACAAGAGACTTACCTTCACCAGGTAAACTTAAAGCAACCAACAAATGCCTAATCGTCCGAATCCAACTCCAAACGACTCGAAGTTTGTCAAATATAACTCAATAACGTCAAACAAAGCCATATGAATCAATTACAAACAATAAAGCTTCGATCTTTAATCAAATCCCTAAAAGTCAACAAAAGTAAACTCAAGCCCACATGATCAAAATTCGAGTCAAGGGGTAGATCCCGACTGCCCATAACCCCACAAGTCAAAATATTTGATTAGATTCCAAAATCGTCCAAATCGATCCTCAAATATCTAAAATTAAACCTCTTAAGTTGTAGATATAACCTCCCAAATTTCACTTTAAATTTCTAAGTTTTAGGTGTAAAATCCCGAAATAAATCTTCCTAGGCATACCCTTCGTGATTGTTGTCCAAAGCTTCGCGGTCACTAAGCACAAAAGTTCTGCTGCCCAAAAACATCCTACTCAATTGCGTTTGAAATCCCGCAATTGCAAAAGCCAACCAACCAACCCTTCGGAAAGTTAGCTCTCCTTTATGAACGTAAATTCCAACCTCCCACAGCCAGGATCCACCTCTACGCGAACGCGAAGGAAAACTGCCCTCTTGACTCCATACCATCACGAACATAATCCCATGCACACGAGTGCTTATGCCCACTACAGTACCTGAACACCTGATCGTGAACCGAATTAATAAAAGCCCACTTGCCAACCTACCTTACTCGAGATCACGAGACTCAGCTCCATGATCGCGAAGCACTGCCTCGCACCAGAAAACCAGCAGCTGCTACACAAAGGGATAAATTGCAAAATCACCCAGAAACACACCTGTGCCCCCCAGGACGTCGTCCAATCATAATATCAAGTCAATATACCTAATTCAAACTTATCCAAGGGCTCAAAATAACAAAAATAATATCAGAACCAAGAATCAATGATCAAAATCTTTCTCTTTAGTTTAAAACATTTCAACTTCGCCAGATGCATCTGAATCACACTTAGGCATTTTGGATCACAACCAAACTTTGCAAACAAGTTTCAATCAATAAGTGAACCTATCCAAAGTCTCAAAAAAGAACTCAAAACCCAGTAACATCAAAGTCGAGTCCCAATCAAACTTATGAACTCTCCAAACCTTTAGATTGCCAAGTTTTGGAAATTAGAACCAAAGCCTTCTAGGAGCCATACCTTCAGATTGCCAAGTTTTGGCAATTAGAGCCAAAGACTTCTAGGAGCCTACGAATACAAATTAGAACCTACTGCTAAGTCCAAGATCACCGTTCAAACCTATTGGAACTATAAAATCACCAATTCGAGGTCGTTTACTCAAAAGTCATTCTTGGTCAACTTTAGCAACTTAAGGTTCCAAAATGAGACTAATTGTCCCAAATCACTCTTAAACCTTCCTGAAGCCAAACTAATCATCCTCATCAGTAAAAAAACAACAAACAAACATACGGAAGCATCAAATAGGGAAAATGTAGTACTCAGCTCCACCTACGTGCCCAACTCATGCTGAAAAAATCTCCAAAAGTGCGATGTAAACTAAGTGCCTTGATTTGATATGATAGAAATAGACACACCATACTAGCACACAATCTTTTTGATGTAGATATGAGCTAATTTTTCTGAAGTGCAAGAAGTCATGACCGAAATATAATGTGTAGACGATTATGCAACAACACAATAAAAATTTCTACTAGGCCTAGAAATATCCAATCTCACATGTCTGTTGGCCAAAACCTGAACATCCATAGCCAAAGTGTAACAACCCGATAGGTCGTTTTGAGTTCTAACTTCCCATTTCTTGATTTTAAACCTTATATAGCTCTATTAAGACTTACATGCATAGTGTGTTTTTTTTCTTCGGAAAGTTTAAATATGATGTTTCAAAGAAAGTTTGATTTTTGAACTTTAAAATGGTTGGAGTTGATCACGATCGACATTGTTGGTAAACGACCTCAGAATGGTATTTTGATGATTCCGGTAGGTTGGTATGATGAATTCAGACTTGTGCGCATATTTGGTTAGGATCTGGGTGACCCGAGGCCGTTTCGACTCTTATTGTGAAAAGTTAAAAATTTGATGTTTTGAACTTTGAAATCTTTGAGTTTTGATATTTGATTATTGATTATTTTACTGTTTTGAGCTTGTGAGAGAGTTCGTATGACCTTATTATACTTATGTGGATTGTTGGAGTGGGCCTTGGGGTGGGGGGAGGGGGGAGAAGGTGAGTTTCAGATTGGTTCCAGATCAGTTTTGCCGTGATTTGTTAGCTGGTATGTTATGTTTCATAGTTCTGCGCAATCGCGGAGCTTGTCTTGCGATTTCTTAAGAGGAATGTTGTTGGGGCAGGTTGTTCATCTCGATAGCGTAACAAGAACATCGATCGCTTAGTATCCCTTGGCGTTGGGGGAAATGCTCTCCCCGATTTCGATGGTGGTTAAGCAATCGCGTAGAAGGAGTTGGGGCTAGGGGACATTTTTTCTTCGCAAACGCAATGCTAGGATCACGAAAATGAATACTTCCAGGCCTTCTTGGGGAAGGGGTTTACCCTTAGCGCACGTATAGGTCTAACATGAACGAGTAGGCTCGGGGGGGGGGGGGGAGATTCATTACACGAACGCGAGCTGGTATTTGCAAACATAGTGGCCACTGACCACTGGCCTTCACGAATGCGAAGAAAAAAGTTTGCCCAGGTATAAATAGTACTGAAAATCAAGATTTAGCCACTTATTATCATTTTTGAGACCTAAATCACAGACTAAGGAGATTGTTTAAGATATTTTCATCCCAAATTTATTAGTTAGTTATTTTTACCTAGTTTTGATTTATTTCCATGAATACCTATAGATTGTTATCCCTAAATGTAGTATTTTAAAGAGTTGAAATAGGGGTTTTGGGAAAAACTTACGAGGGCTAATTTTGGGGATTTGGACCTCAATTTGATGTCTAATATTGATACAAATGATATGTTTGGACTTGGAGGAGAATGGGTAAATGGTCTTAATTATGGGTTTCGACCATGTGGGCCCGAGTTGATTTTTTGTTGACTTTTTCAAATATGATAATGATCGAATCTTTTTGATATTAGGTTAGTTTCTAAAGCTTGTTTTTGACTTATTTGAGAAATATTTGACTAGATTTGGATGGTTTTTAGGCTTTTTCTAAAGGGAAAATTGTGTTGGATTGTTGATTTTATTCTGAAAAGAGGTAAGTATCATGGTTAACCTTGATTTGAGGGAATTATGACGTGATTGGTCTATTGTTTACATGATATATGTGTAGGGACCGCATATACGCAAGGTGACGAGTGTATATGTGTTGTTATGGGTTTAAGCATGCAGGGTGTACTAGTTTATTTCATGCCTTTTCTACCATGTATTTACTTTTTTCTTCCTTTTACTTATTATGTTCTCTTACTTGATACATGCTTTTAATTGATATATATGCCTTCACTTGTTACATGCCTTTATTTTTCACATGCTTCGACTTACTTCATGCATTTATTTATCAAATGCCTTTACATCTTACATGCTCTTACATGTTATTAGATAGATTCCTTTACCTGCTTCATGACTTTACCTCCTTTATTTCATTTTTTGTTTGTTTTCTTACTCTACTATACTAGATTGTGTGACCTTTAGATTGTTTTCGTGTTTAGGACTTGTTGAATTTTTTCTGCACATATATATTATGAGGCTAGTTCTTGAACATTGAATTGTCTGACACTTTTTGTTCATGCTCATATTTAGTTGGTGAATTATGTGTTTTAGTTCTCTTTTATATTATGTTGTTAGCTTCTCCATACTTTATTGTTTATTGGGTGTTTCTATATGAATTCATATACTGGGATCGAGTTGCACGCCGCAATAGCGATATTTTATATGGATTGGGATTAGGGACACAACGGTAGTCGTTATGGATTTTGGGATTGGGTAGTGCGCCATAAAGGTAGTGCTTGTTGTTGGTATTGATCCTGGGATCAGGTTGCACACTGCAATGAATAGAAAATCTTGTAGTTATTCTTAGTTGTTTTCCACCATAGTTTTGCATTATAAGGTTCTCTTGTGATGTTAATTTTGGATTGTTATTTATTCTCTTATTTAATTTTATGACATTACTCATTTCTCTATATTGCCAATGTTTTTCAGCTTATTACTTGTATAGGTTTATAGTAGGTTTCTTCCAATAGTCTCGTCACTACCTCATAGAGGTTAGGATCGATACTTATTGAGTAAATGAGATTGTTGTACTCATACTATACTTCTGCACTTCTTATGGAGATCTTGATGTTGGTTCCAACGACGCTCACAGAGGTGGTTAGGACCGACTATTCAGGAGACTTGAGGTAGTGTTGCAAGGTTTTCCCTAACCCTGGAGTCCCTTTCTTATCCCTATTTACTATTTATTGTACTAGACAATATTTTATTTTCTTTGTAAACTTTGTGTTTAGTACTCTGAGTGATTGTGAGACAACATCTTGGCGATAGTTTTAGACAGCGTTCGGTTGTAGCCTTATTATATATTTAATTTATTTCCTTTATTTGTATTATAATGTCGTTAAATGTTAAAGGTTTTTTGCTTATTGTTGCTAAATGCTGGCTGACCTAGCAAGAGGTGTTAGGCACCATCACGAACCCATGGTTGGGATTTTGGGTCGTGATAAGTTGGAATCAAGCAGTAGGTTGCATTGGTCTCCCAAGTCATGATCAAGATTGTTAGAGATTTGAGGATCGATACTGAGAGTTCTACACATATCTTCGAGAGGCTATGAGGTTTTAGGAAATTTCACTTTCTTTCTTTCTCTATCATGCGGTTTTGTTATGTCCTAAAGTTTGTATGTTTCTTCTATTATTCTCCCACAGATGGTGAGGACACGTACTTCGGCCAAAATCGAGAAGGAGCCAGAGCCCCAGATTACAGCCGCTACCAGGGGTAGTAGCCGGGCAGTGGCTGAGGTAGAACACACTCTAAATAACATGCGGTGGAACCTATAGTTCAGCCTCAGCAAGCTCCGTAGGGTGAATTTCTAGTTCAGGTCGAGCCTCTTGGACCAGCTCAAGCTCCCGAGTGGTTTAATGCTACCCCAGTGCTTCCGGATGCCTTAGTTCGCGTGGTTGGCCTTATGGAGAATATGGTTCAGGATGTTGTGCTTCCTATGGCACCAGCCAATTATCAGGCCTGGGGAGCAATTCAGACTCGCGCTACTCGCAAGCGGCCCATATTTATCAGACCTCAAAAGTGCTACCAGTTGGGGTAGTTCAACCTGTTGTTGTTGCGCATCCTGAGGTTAGGCCTGTGATGTTAGCTGATGAGCTAAAGAGGCTGGATAGGTTCATGAAATTGTCTCCTCCTCACTTCATTGGTACGCCTTCAAAGGATTCCTAGTAGTTCTTGGACCGTTGTTATGAGATTCTATGCAATTTGGGGTAGTTGAGTCAAATGGAGTTTATTTCATTGTCTTTCATATGCATGGTCTAGCCATGAGATGGTGGCATGTTCCTGAGTTGGGTAGACTAGTAGGATCACCTTCTCTTACTTGGGCTCAGTTTTCATAGTTATGTTTGGAGAAGTTCATTCCACTCACTTAGAGAGATGAGCTACCCATCCAGTTTGAGCGTCTTCAGTAGGGTAGCATAATAGTAACCTAGTATGAGACGAGGTTTGTTGATTTGTCTTGTTATGCCACTAGCATGATTCCTACTAAGAGGGAGAATGTACAAAGGTTCATAACGGTATCTCTATTCTCTCACATATGGTGAGGACACGCCCTACCAGATCAGTTGAGGAGACACCCTCGCTCCTTGCTAGAGCCGAGGTAGAGGCCGAGGACGGACACGTGCCGCAGTTAGAGCACCTGCCAAAGCAGCAGTTGATGGAACCGCCAGTAGCTCCCATTGGGTGGCAGGCACCGAAGGCGCCTGTTGTTACCTTCGAACTTCAGCGACTTTAGCGCAGTTCTTGAGCATGTTTGGTACATTGGCTCAATCATGATTGATCTCTGTTGCATCATCTAATTTGCATATTGGGGATGAGATCAAACTCCCACCACTCGTACTCCAGAGCTGCGGGCTCACATTGTTCAAGTTCCAGGTGTGATGCTGGTACAACCTGTTATTCCGGTTCAGCCTGAGGTCAGGCTAGGGGCATCAAAGTAAGATCATAAGAGGCTTGAGAGGTTCAAGAGGTATTTTCCACCTAGTTTCAGTGGCACAACCACCAAGGATGCACATGGATTTCTAGACAAGTGCCACTGCATTCTCTACACCATGGGTATTGTAGAGGTGAGTGGGTGCTTTTACTATATTTCAGTTGTCGGGAGCAACGTATCAGTGGTGGCAGGTGTATGAGGAGGGTAGACTAGACGATGTAGGGATGTTTTGAGGAGGGTACCCACTTGGATTTTTTGAGGAGGGTACCCACTTGGCTCAATTTTCAGAGATGTTTTTTAGGGAGTTTCTTCCCCAGACCCTCCGGGATGCGTGGCGTACAGAGTTTGGGCAGCTACATTAGGGAACCATGACAATGTCAGAGTATGCCATCAGGTTCAGTGAGTTATCCTGTCATGCACCTACCTTGGTTTCTACAGTCAGAGAGCGAGTCTGTAGATTCATTGAGGGGATCAGTTATGATCTTAGATTCTGCATGGCTCGGGAGTTGCAGACTGATATTCCATTTCAGTAGGTGGTGGGGATTGCCAGGATGTTAGAGAGTATTCGGGGTGAGGATATGGAGGATAAGGAGACCAAGAGGTCTCGAGGTTCTAAAGTTTTTAGTTGATTCTACTCTTTAGTTATGATCCATCGTGGCGGAGGCTCGGGCAGTCAGCTAGTCCAGTCCGCACTTCAGACTACTTGTGGTGCTCCAGTTAGCTAGGGTACTCAAGTGTGGGAGTAATCTTTTAGTGCAGTGTCAGCACGGTATTCCTACAACGGTTATTCCAATTATCTAGCACAGACTCAGTACAAGCAGCCATCCTAGCAGAAGGGTAGTTATGAGTGTGCTGATACTAGGCACCTCATGAGAGACTGTCCCAGACTCGGGAGGGCATATTTCATCGGAGCACTCAGACTATCGTCTCTATTCCAGTTGTTACTCCACCCGCACATCCAGTTAGGGGTGGAGGACATGCGGGTAGATGCCACCCTAGAGGGGGAGGCCCAGCCCATTAATATGCTTTTTATGGTAATGTTGAGGGTGCTACACCAGATTGAGTCATTACAGGTATGGTTTCGATTGTTATAGAGGAGCATCATTCCTATTTCTATTTGATTCTTCTTATTGGGGAGATTCCTCTTATCTTGCTTCACATATGGGTGAGTTTTGTAATTTTGTACTCTACTTATGTGGTTACCACTGTTGGGATATTGTATAGTGCTAGACCGTGTCTATCGTTTGGTTTTGTTCACTATTAAGAGCTATGAGACTAGAAGTGGTGTTCTGTTATTCATTACGACAGGTTTTGATGTGAATTCTGGATGGTTTGGTTACAATTTGTTATTTAGATGCTCTACCGGTGTGGGGGGTTTGTTACGCGAAATTGAATTTGTGGAAAGTTTTGGTTGGTATAATGTGTATTGTACTTGTGATTCAGAGCTGAGGATGGGATCCTCGCATTATCATGTAGTTTTATATGGTTGAAATAGGTTGTGTGTCGCGGTGGAGTTGTATTAGGAGGATATCCTCGTGATTAGTTCATATGTTTTGATTCTCCCTTGTGGAATCTATTCATAGTATGGTACTGATAGGGATTTGTGCATGTCGGGCTTGTTTGATAATTATCTCATGTGATTCTCTTTGCATATTTGGTCATATTCGCATTGTGCTTATTGTATTTTAACTTGCGAGGTGTGTGCCCAAGTGGCATTAGATGTGACTTGTTGATTTAAGTGAATGGTCATGGGATCTTCATGTTTCTTGTATCATTGTCAGTGTCGTGAAGGTTTGGAACACGATTCTAGCTGATATGAAGTTAATTTCCGGTGCTGGATTTGATTATGGGCAACTGTGGTGGCCAGAGTTGTTATTATGGGCATATGTGTGATGTGTTACACCATTTAGTTGTACCTTGCTGGTGTAGGCATGGGTTTTTGCAGCTGGAGAAGGCTCATACCGTGTGTTGATACGGGAATCGGGTCCTTGGGAAATGATCGGATGGTGAAACATTTGGTCTAAGGTTTATCAGTGAGGGTGGAAGGAATAATTATCATTTGAGATGGTGTTGTCGGGCTTATATGGATTAGGGTGACGTGGGATCACCCGCGAGCATATGTATGGTGAGTACCTTCAGTGATTTGATGACTTCAGAATGGTTTTTGGCACGTTCGAGGACGTACGTTCGTTGAAGAGGGGGAGAATGTAACAACCCGACCGGTAGTTTTGAGGATTTGCATCTCGTTCGGTGGCTTAAGGTCTCAAGTACCTTCGTATTATGTATTATGACTTGCATGTGTGGCCGGATTTGGTTTTCGGATGATTCAGGATTGATTTAGAAAGATGATTCATGTTTTAGAAGATTAAATGGTAAGAGTTGACCAGAGTTTGACATTTGTGTAGATGACTCCGGATTGGTGTTTTGATGATTCTTCTAGCTTCGTATGGTGATTTTGGACTTAGGCGCGTGTCCGTATTTGGCTTTGGAGGTCCGTAGGTTTGATAAATTTTAGCAAAAGTTGAAGATTTGGAAGGTTGATGCAAGGCCCCGTAAAATTTTACCTAGAAAACCGGTACTTCGTGATGCCCATATTAGATTTATGTATTTAATGATTAGAAATTTCTTTGCGGCGAGCTTGCGAGCCGCGGTTCGGACCTTTTGGATTGAACAGTACCCTACAGACTTAGATGAAAATGTTCGCGAATGAGCGCGTTTCTGCAGCCCATTATGCGGTCACATAAATCACTATGCGGACCGCATAATGGCCGTAGAGTGAATCAGAAAACTGGCCAAAATTTGAGGCCAATTATCCGGCCCAAAATGCGATCGCATAACTAATATGCAGCTGCATAATCCATCGCATATCTGCCTTGGAGTTTTGCAAGGGGAGTTCTGCGGCGCATTATACGACCACAGAATAGGTATGCGTGCCACATAATGGCCGCATTCTCAATCAGATGTTCCACCCGGCTGAGGCTAATTTAACGGCAGGTTTGCGGACTGCATTTCCATTCTGCGGTCGCATAACCATGTCGGGGCACCTTTTTTTCTTAATTTTTGACCCGACCCCAAACCAATATAAAACACCTTCCTCGCCATTTTAAACCATTTTTCAAATACTATAGAGTGAGGAAGAGAAATTCTAGAGTGAGAAGAGGCCACCCACCCCTTGATCATCAATGTTCTTGATTGCATGACTGAAGATTTGCAAGAAGTCCCTAAAATTACAGGTAAGCACTCATACCCTATCAAATTCAGAAATCTAGTTAAGGGGCAGGGAATAATTGGTCAAGTAAATGCGGTATGGGGGAGGTAATTTCCTTACATGCATGTGGTCCTAAGCTAGGAAAGGAAAATCTCCCACTAAAAAGGGAGCTATGGGACTATAGCGAATTAGAAATGATAACTATGATACTCAAATGAGCTAGGACTATGACCAGATTCTTAATTACTACTTGATTTTTCTATTTTGTCAAATAGATTGAAAGAGCTAAAGGATTCCGGAAATTATCGTAGGAATTAGGGATAAGACCCAGTCGAGGTATGTATGGCTAACTCTAATCTTCATAGAATCAACTTTTTGGTGTCCGAATATTTGGTATGAGTCCCTTATTCGATCCTACTTGAATTGGTTGCTTTAATGTGTTGAGTCGAAAGATTTTTGTTACCTAACTATTTTAGTCGTTTTACCATGTCACCATGCTACTTGGAAAATGTGAATATATGATTCTTCATGATCCTTCTATTTCGTGCGCGCCTTGCTATATGTTGGTTTTTATCGATATGAAAGATAATGTTATTGAATGAATGAAAGGGAAAAAGACTCGAATTGTAAAACTTGTCCAAGTACCAAGAACTATGTGATAAATGGTGGAAATTAAATGTGGACTGAATAAATAAATGAAATGCTGATGTCCCAAAGTGAGATGGCTTAGTGGATCGAGCCGATATCGGATGCCATGCTGTACACATGGTGGCATTTACATCGGATATATGAATATAAATTATGATGTTGGTGATGTCTCACTTGGGATGTCTTAGCCGGTCGGGCCGAGACCATACTCCGTGTAAAAAGACAGGGTTGCATTATAAATCGTGGCACTTGGCATTAAGAGACTATTAATCAAAACGATGGAAAGAATAAATAAGATACAATGTGACCCCTACTTGTGATTCTCTATTCCTGTGAAGTACCATGTGATTTCCATGACTGCTTTCCTACCTATTTTATTGCTTATACTATTTTAGAGTGGAATTGTTCATACATACTAGTACTATTCGATGGTACTAACTTCCTTTTTTTCGGGGGCGCTACATATTTGAATGGATGTAGGTGGTACTATTGCAGATAGCGCTGGTCGCCGATAGTGGTGCCCTCACTCTTTCTCCTCACAGCAGTCTTGGTGAGCCCTGTTTCTTCTCGGGGTCATGAATAGTATAGGTTGTTCTTCTTTTGTATAAGTTACTATTTTTTGAGGTATAGCCGGGACCTTGTAGCTGGCATTGTCACATTTGTCTTTTGTATCTATAGAGGCTCCGTAAACATTTATGTGGGTCATGTATGGGTGTCAGGGATGTTATCGAATCAAGTTGTATGTTGAAATCCTACTCCACTTAATCATAAACTGCAAGTACTTTTGGAAGTTTTATTATCACATATTGTATGTAAGGAAGAATGAACTAGAAAAGTATGTATATTATATAACTGACCTCTCCCCGGTTTAATAAACGGTGATGTGTTCCCCTTTTGGAATATGAATGAGTTGGGTAGGATATGTTGCAAGGTTTTCTCAACCGGGTTCACTCGGTTGAGCGCCGGTCGCGCTCCCCTAAGGTCTTAAAGTGTCCTAGAATACCTCGGAGCCGTGTCTAGTAGAGCCCTTCTTATCGGTGTGTTTTAGACCATATCTGTATCGTGCGTTATAGTGGAATGTGAGGTTGTTCTCCTCTAACCTATGCATTGTTTTAACTTTCAGTAAATGGCACCTAAGAAAGAAAGCGCGACTTGGAAAAGAGGCCAATTCCACCCTAGGAGTGGCTATTGATTCCTAACTTGATAGATCGGGCGAGAATAATCTCCCGACTATTACTCTGCCAAATTCTTCTACTCCAGCTCAGACTACTCCGATTCCTACTCCTGTGGAGGGTGCCACAATCCCTCCTACTGATATTCCTGATCCCCCCCCCCCCCAGCCCCAGCTTCCGTGTCCAGTGTTTCTGATAGGGATATTAGGGAGCTATTCAAATGCTGAATCAATTAGTGGCTTCTTAGGCCCAGAGGTCAAATGTTACACCCACCTCTTTCAGCTCGCAAGGGGATTCTTCCGGTTCCAGGGTTAGCAGGTTTCTTCAGTTAGGCCCTCCAAAGTTCACAGATACTGACCCCAAGGCAGACCCTCGGGATTTCAGTGATGAGATGTATAAGACTCTCCGATTTATGCGTGCTACGGAGATAGAGGGAGTAGAGTTGGCCTCCTATCATCTGAAAGGGGTAGCATATTCTTGGTTTGAGATGTGGGAGGACTCCCGTGAGGAGGGGAGCCCTCGACGAGGTGGAGTAAGCTCGCGGATGCTTTCATAGACCATATCTTGTCGTCCGAGACTAAGGCAGCCTGTGCTGTGGAGTTTGAGACCCTTAAATAGGGTGGTAAAAGTGTGTGGGAGTATCACATGGAGTTCGTACGCCTGTCAAAGTACGCTATTCATATGATGCCGACTATGGAGGCCAGAGTTCGTCGATTTGTGCAAGGCCTAACTCCCTTGGTTATCAATGAAGCTGCCACAGCTGCTCTAACTTCTAACATGAACTATGAAAAAATGGTGGCGTTTTTTCAGGCTACAAAGGCTCGAAAGTCAAAGCACAGGATGGACCAAGAAGGTAGTGGTAGGGCCCGATCAGCGGGCAACCTTGGGGATTTATTCGAAGGTAGGAGATCAGCTTCTCGGGGAGGATCATCAGGGCCATCCCAGTCTTACGCTCAGTCTTCAGCCAGTGCCCCCATCAGGGCATGGTCAGCAGCAGGGGAGTCACTTTAGGCTCAGACAGGGAAGCAGAGGGTTCCACCATCAGGTCTGACCAGGAGGGAGATTCCAGCAGCAGCAGAGGGACCCATGCCCTAAGTGTGGTAGGATATATTCGGGGGTCTGCTACATGGACATGCCGGTGTGTTATGGATGTGGAATGAGAGGCCATATTCAGAGGGAGTGTCGTGCATTCTGCCAGGGTGCAGGCAGGGGCATAGCCCAGCCATCCAGTTCTTCAGCTGCTACATCTTCAGCACACCCTCCAGCCCGAGGCTCTCCAGCAATCGCAGGGCATGGTGCAACTAGGGGTGGTGCATGGGGTTCGGGAGGACCCAGCCGGTTCTATGCTATGAGTGGTTGACAGGGTGCAGAGGCTTCTCCAGATGTCGTCACAGGTATATTGACTGTTCAATCCCATGATGTGTATGCCCTTATTAATCCCGGATCTTCTTTATTCTATGTTACTCCCTATGTTTCTTCAAGCTTTGGGATAGAACTGGAACAGCTTCACGTGCCGTTATCTGTATCTACTCCAGTTGGCAAGTCTATTACGGCCGCGCGGGTTTATAGAGATTGTGTTGTCACGGTGCGTGGTCGGGATACCATGGCCAATCTTATTGAATTGGGGATGATTGACTTTGATGTAATAATGGGAATGGATTAGCTTTATTCATGTTTTTCCAAACTCGACTGCCGAACCAGAGTTGTAAGGCTCGAATTTCCTAACGAGCCAGTTGTCGAGTAGGAAGGGAATAATGTCATGCCACAAGGTAGGTTTATTTCTTACCTTAAGGCCGCAAAGATGATTAGGAAGGGGTGCATCTATCACTTGGTCCGAGTCACAGACACCATTGATGAGCTGCCTACCCTTGAATCTGTGCCAATTGTGAATGAATTCCCTGATGTCTTTCCAGATGAGCTCCCTGGGATTCCCCCAGACAGGGAGATTGATTTTGGGATCGATGTGATGCTAGGCATGCAGCCTATATACATTCCACCCTATAGAATGGCGCCGGCAGAATTAAAAGAACTGAAACAACTGAAGGATTTGCTAGAGAAAGGTTTAATCCGACCGAGTGTGTCGCCTTGGGACGCACCGGTTCTCTTTGTCAGAAAGAAAGATGTGTCACTACGGATGTGTATTGACTCCCGGTAGCTCAACAAGGTCACAATCAAAAACAAATACCCATTGCCTAGAATAGATGACTTGTTCGATCAATTACAAGGTGTCACAGTAAGATGAACAGAGCAAGAGACTCCAAGAAAGCAAACTATATCATAGATGCGAAAGTTTTCCTACAAAAGGGCTGGCTATTGCCAAGCTACACTAACAGTTAATTTTCTTGTAGTCGCAAAAGTTCTCCTACCAAAGGGGCGGGCTTCAAAAACCCATAAGGGATGGCTTGCCAAGCTACACAACTCAGAAAACTTTTGTACTACAATCAACCCAACTGTTAAAACTCAGAAAACATTCGTACTACAACAAGCTAACTTTCTTAGAGTATTCTTACTCTATTTTCATACATGGACCGTCCTTTCCATCCATTCGAAAGAAAGAACAAGAAGAAAGGGAGCAGGATATTTTGAAAACAGCTTTCAAAACCAGGTATGAGCACTTTGAATTTATGGTAATGTCTTTCGGGCTCACAAATGTCCTTTTAGCTTTCATGTGCCTTATGAATCGAGTCTTCAAACCATTTCTTGACTCCTTTATGATAGTATTCATTGACGAAATCCTTGTATATTCCCGAAGTCGAGAGGATCACGCCGACCACCTCAGGATATTTCTTCAGACTCTTCATCAACATCAATTGTATGCAAAGTTCTCGAAATGTGAATTTTGGCTTGAATCTGTTACAGTTCTGGGTCATGTCGTCTCTAGAGAAAGGATTGAGGTTGACCCTCAAAAGATCACAACGGTAAAGGATTGGCCTAGACCTACCACTCCAAAAGAAATTCGCAGTTTCTTGGGTTTGGCTGGGTATTATAGGAGGTTCGTGGAGGGGTTCTCCACTCTTGCCTCTCCATTGACTAAACTAACACAGAAAGCGGTCAGGTTCCAATGGTCCGATGTTTGTGAAAGAAGTTTCCAGGAATTGAAATCAAGGTTGACTTCGGCACTGGTGTTGACGCTGTCAGAGGGTACAGAGAGGTTTGTAGTGTATTGTGATGCTTCTAGGGTTGGTCTTGGGTGTGTATTAATGCGACATGGTAAGGTTATATCATATGCTTCAAGTCAGCTTAAGAATCATGAAAATAATTATTCAACTCATGACTTGGAGCTTGCAGAAGTTGTTTTTGCATTAAAGATTTGGAGGCATTATCTGTATGGGTTCCACGTGGATGTATTCACAGACCACAAGAGTCTTCAATATATTTTCAAACATAAGGAATTAATCTTCGGGCAAAGAGGGTGGCTTGAGTTGCTCAAAGATTATGACGTTGACATCTTGTATCATCCGGGGAAAGCTAATGTGGTGGCGGATGCTCTTAGTCGGAAATCTATGGGTAGTTGGCTCACTTGGAAGAATGTCAAAGACCCTTGGCTCGAGAAGTTCACCAGTTGGCCAGTTTGGGAGTTCTCCTTGCGGACTCTAGTGAAGGGGGAGTGATTGTGCGAAATAGGGCTGAATCCTCGCTTGTGGCGGAGGTCAAGGAGAAGCAATACAACGATCCGGTGATGGTACAGATATAGGAAGGGATTCATAAGCATAATACTATGGCTTTTTCTCTTGGCATGGATGACGGTACCTTATGATACCAAGGGCGGTTATGTGTTCCAAATGTGGATGGTGTTCAGGAAAGAATCATGGCAGAAGCTCGCACTTCTAGATATTCTGTGCACCCTGGCTCTACGAAAATGTATCATCACCTCAAGGAAGTTTAATGGTGGAATGACATAAAGAGGGGTGTGGCGGACTTTGTGGAAAAATGTCCAAGTTGTCAACAAGTGAAGGCTGAGCATCAAAGGACCGGTGGATTGGCACAACTTATAGAATTTCGATGTGGAAATGGGAAATGATCAATATGGATTTTGTGGTAGGTTTACCCTGTACTCCAAGCAAGTTTTACTCAATTTGGGTGATCGTGGATTGCCTCACAAAATTAGCACACTTCTTATCGGTTAAATCCACCGAGACTGGGGAACAGTATGCACAATTGTATATCAAGGAAATAGTCAGGCTTCATGGAACTCCAATCTCCATCATTTTCGATCGAGGGTCCCAGTTCACAGCTAATTTCTGGAAGAAGTTTTAGCAAGGTTTGGGTACGCAGGTAAATCTCAGCATGGCTTTCCATCTGCAGACTGACGGGCAAGTAGAGCGGACTATTCAGACACTTGAGGACATGTTGCGTGCTTGTGTTCTTGACTTTAAGGGTAGCTGGGATGATCATTTTCCTCTTATAGAATTTTCTTATAACAACAGATTCCATGCCAGTATTCAGATGACGCCATTTGAGGCCTTGTATGGTAGGAGATGTAGGTCACCGATTGGATGGTTCGAGGTCGGGGAAGCTGGACTAATAGGACCCGACCTCGTGCATCAAGCTATGGAAAAGGTTAAAATCATTAAGGAGCGATTGAAAGCTGCTCAGAGTCGCCAGAAATCCTATTCAGATGTTCGTCGCAGAGACTTGGAGTTCAAAGAATTTGATTGGGTATTCTTGAAGGAATATCCCATGAAGGAGGTCATGTGGTTTAGAAAGAAGAGGAAATTGAGTCCAAGGTATATCGGGCCATATAGAACCATTCAAAGGGTAGGACAGGTAGCATACAAGCTTGAGCTGCCCCCTGAAATGTCATTGGTGGGCCCGGTATTTCATGTGTCCATGTTTAAGAAGGTAGTTGGAGACCCGTCTTCCGTCGTGTCGGTTGATACCATTGAGGTTATCAAAGAATTGTCTTACGAAGAAATTCCAGTTGCTATTCTTGATAGACATACCTGAAAGTTAAGAAAAAAAGAAATTGCATCAGTAAAAGTATTATGGCGAAACCAGCAAGTCGAAAAAGCTACTTGGGAAGCCGAGAATGAAATGAAAAAGAAATACCCTCATTTGCTTGAATAGCCATGTAATAGTTCTATGATGTTTCTTTCTCTAAACATTTGTATTACTTGTTCGGCTAGTGTAAAGACACTTCATTCCTAGTTATCCGTCCTTTAATAAAGCCTCGATTGGTGTTGCTTTGTGTTTTATTGCGTTGTCTGATCATATAAAGGTTGTTGACATGCATTTCGGGGGCTCTCTGGCAGGTGGATAGGCCTAATTACAAAGGAAACTCTGGCAAAAATTTCAGAAAATTTAGGAGTTTGGTAAATTTGGGGTTGTTGGCATAGGTATGACTGGACCTAAGTGAACCTTGATCCTCATTCGAGGGAGAAGGATCTTAAGTGGGGGAGGATGTAAGGCCCTGTAAAATTTTACCTAGAAAACCGGTACTTCGTGATGCCCAGATTAGATTTATGTATTTAATGATAGAAAATTCTTTGTGGCGAGCTTGCGAGTCGCGGTTCGGACCTTTTGGATTGAACAGTACCCTACGGATTTAGAAGAAAATATTCGCGAATGAGTGCATTTTTGCGGCCCATTATGCGGTCACATAATCACTCTGCGGACCGCATAATGGTCGTAGAGTGAATCAGAAAACTAGACAAAATTTGAGGCCAATTATGCGGCCTAAAATGCAATCGGTAACTAATATGCGGCCGCATAATCCATCGCATATCTGCCTTGGAGTTTTGCAAGGGGAGTTCTGCGGCGCATTATGCGACCGCAGAACAAGTATGCGGGCTGCATAATGGCCGCATTCTCGATCAGATGTTCCACCCGGCTGAGGCTACTTTTGCGGCAGGTTTGCGGAGCGCATTTCCATTCTGCGGTCACATAACCGTGTCGGGGCACCCTTTTTTCTTAATTTTTGACCCGACCCCAAACCAATATAAAACACCTTCCTCACCATTTTAAACCATTTTTCAAATACTATAGAGTGAGGAAGAGAGATTCTAGAGTGAGAAGAGGCCACACCACCCCTTGATCAATCTTGATTGCATGACTGAAGATTTGCAAGAAGGCCCTAAAATTACAGGTAAGCACTCATACCCTATCCTCTAAATTCAGAAATCTAGTTAAGGAGCAGGGGATAATTGGTCAAGTAAATGCGGTATGGGGGAGGTAATGTCCTTGCATGCATGTGGTCCTAAGCTAGGAAAGGAAAATATCCTACTAAAAAGGGAGCTATGGGACTATAGCGAATCATAAATGATAAGTATGATACTCAAGTGAGCTAGGACTATGACCGGATTCCTAATTACGATTTGATTTTGCCATTTTTTCAAATAGATTGAAAGAGCTAAAGAATTCCGGAAATTATCGTAGGAATTAGGGATAAGACCCAGCCGAGGTATGTATGGCTAAATCTAATCTTCATAGAATCAACTCTTTGGTGTCCGAATATTTGGTATGAGTCCCTTACTCGATCCTACTTGAATTGGTTGCTTTAATGTGTTGAGTTGAAAGGTTTTTGTTACCTAACTATTTTAGTTGGTTTACCATGCTACTTGGAAAATGTGAATTATGATTCTTCATGCTCCTTCTATTTCGTGCGCGCCTTGTTATATGTTGGTTCGTATCGATATGAAAAATAATTTTATTGAACGAATGAAAGGGAAACAGACTCGAATTGTGAAATGTGTCCAAGTGCCAAGAACTATGTGATAAATGGTGGAAATAAAATATGGACTGAGTAAATAAATAAAATGGTGATGTCCCAAAGTAAGATGGCTTAGCCGATCGGACCGAGATCGGACGCCATGCTGTACGCATGGTGGCATTTACATCGGATATATGAATATAAATTATGATGTTGGTGATGTCTCACTTGGGATGGCTTAGCCGGTCAGGCCGAGACCGGACTCCGTGTAAAAAGACACGGTGGCATTATAAATTGTGGCACTTGGAATTAAGAGACTATTAATCAAAAGGAGGGGAAGACGAAATAAGAAACAATGTGAACCCTACTTGTGATTCTCTATTCATGTGAAGTGCTATGTGATTTCCATGATTGGTTTCCTACCTGTTTTATTACTTATTCTATTTTAGAGTGGAATTGTTCATACATACTAGTACTATTCGATGGTACTAACGTCCCTTTTGCTGGGGCGCTACATATTTGAATGGATGTAGGTGGTACTATTGCAGATAGTGCTGGTCACCGATAGTGGTGCCCTCACTCTTTCTCCTCGCAGCAGTCTTGGTGAGCCCTGCTTCTTCTCGGGGTCATGCAATCAAGAACGGTGATGATCATAAACTGCAAGTACTTTTGGAAGTTTGATTATCACATATTGTATGTAAGGAAGAATGAACTAGCAACGTATGTATATTATATAAACTGACCTCTCCCCGGTTTAATAAACGGTGATGTGTTCCCCTTTTGGAATATGAATGAGTCGGGTAGGATATGTTTGCAAGGTTTTCTCGATCGGGTTCACTCAGTTGAGCGTCGGTCGCGCTCCCCGAGGTTAGGGCGTGACAGTTGAGAGGTTTGATCGGGAGTTGACTTTGTTGATATCGGGTTCGGATTACGATTTCGGGAGTTGGAATATCATTGTTGTGTCATTTGGGACCTGCATATGAAATTTGATATCATTTCTGGTTGATTTGATATGATTCGGTGCGAGTTATAGAAGTTGAAAATTCATAGTTCATTAAGCTAGAATTGAGGTATGATACGTGGTTTTGATTTTATGCTTCGAGATCTGAGGCCTCGAGTAGGTTCGTGTTATGTTTTGGGACTTGTTGGTATGATTTGACGGGGTCCCGACGGGCTTGTGTATATTTTGGATCATTGTTTGAGAGACTAGTTGAGTTAAAAAATTTGGACTTTGACCATGGTCAATACCAGGTCAAGATGACCTCTTTTCATTATTTTAAGTGCGCGAGCTCGTCCGTATGTGTTTTTTGATTGAAATTCATATATTGTTTGTGTTTGGGAGGTTTCGGATAAGTTTTAGGTGGTTTATGATCATTTCGGTAAAGTTTGGGATTGCGGGTGCTGGTACTTCGCAATTGCAAACTTTTTGTTGCAATTGCAAACTTTTGGTCGCGATTGCGAACATGTGGCCGTAATTGCAAAGTCTGCAATTGCAAACTTTTGGTCGCAAATGTAAACGTCCGCAATTGCGAACTTTTGGTCGCAGATGCGACATGTGCAGCTAGATCAAGAGTTGGAATTTCGGGATTTTAGCTCATTCTTTCATATTAGAACCCTAGATTCGGTATAAGGCGATTTGGAGGGGGGATTTTCATCTATAATCATTGGATAAGTGATTTTGATCAATTTCCAACTATTTTACATGATTATAAATGAGATTTAACATCAAAATTATGAGAATTAAAGGGAAATTTTGAGATCCTTTGTCTATGTTTTGAAAAATAAAAATTTGGGATTTGAGAGTCGAATTGGACTCAAGCTTGAAACAGAAAATATATATAGACTCGTGGGGTTATGGGTAGTCGGAATCTATCCTTGGACCCAGTCTTTGACCGAGCAGACCTGGGGTTGACTTTTGATGACTTTTGAGAACTTGTATAAAGATCATTGCTTTATTTATTGGAATTTATATCTCTTGCATTATTTGATGTTATAAGTCAATTTTGGTTAGATTTGAGCCGAGCAAAGGTGAATTGTAACGGAAAAGATTTTTTAAAGTATTGATTGAGGTATTTTATGGTAAGTATCTTGCCTAACTTTGGGTAGGGAACTACCCCTTAGGATTTGAGCCGTTTTTGCTAATTGTGTTATGTGAAATTTGTGTACGCGAGGTGACGAGTACGTACTCGAGCTTATATGTGGAATATTGACCAGTTTATACTCTTAGGCTTCTCCCATTTACATATTCAAAATTTTTATCACATGTTATATCTTTTAATTTTCATGTCTACTATCACATGTCACATTCCTTACTTGTCGAATTTTCTCTTATATGCTTTATTTGAAGTTATTATCATTTTTATCATTATGTGACTTCTTTCATTGCAGAGTTACTCTTAGTTGAAATTATTGTTACATGATATCCTTTTGTTGATGGGTTATTCTCATGCATTTAGACGTAGTACTAGTTTGTGTCATCTCTTTCATTGTTAGCCTATTCATACACCAGGATCCGAAGTTTGCCATTTCATAGAAATACTTTCACTATTGAGTTTATCCTTTAACAATTAATTGGAATTAAGGTTATCGAAATCGATTAGTCTATTTTAATTGAAGTTGTGTTTAAAGGGGGTGTTGTTCCTTGTCTAGTCACTTTTCTGTTTATTTTGTTGTTATTGAGATTCTATATACTGTGTGTTGAGTCGTGGACTATTTGTTGTGGAAATATTGATATCGTTAGATCTTTGGAAAGGTTGTGGACTAATATGTTGTGTTATTGTGATGATAGCATATGTGAATTATTTTGTGGTTTGGTTGTTGTTATGCGGAGTATAAGGGTGGCATTTCACCTTTGTTGTTATCCGGGGCATAAGGGTGGCATGTCACTGTTGTTGATTGTACGGAGTGATACGGATGGCTATTGTGTTATTGTCCGGGCGGAGCGATAAGGGGTGGCTATTATACAGAGTGATATGGGTGGATATTAGAAAGATATGGTTGCTAATGATAATGTCATGACAGATTGATACGGGTGGCTATCAGAGAGATAAGGGTGGCAATGTCAAGGGTGATGTGTGATGGCTTGGGGACATTGTGTTAGTGATTCTCGTGTGATAGTGTGCTTTTCCTTGTCTATGTCATACACCTTGCGTGACTTATTTTGTTGCATCGATGAGCTACTCGATGTCTTTGATATTACTTGTTTACTTGGGTTGCAGTAGTACACTCGCACAAGCATATGCTGTAGCATGCCACTTATACTAGCTCAGAAGTATGAAATTTGGCAATTATTGATCATGCCCATGTGTTCTTGTATTACCCGTTTTCATGTTTCTATTGAGCCTGTGACCATGCTGGGCGGATTGTGATTATGAGAATATGACCATGCCGAGAGGATTGTGATTGTGAGCATGTGACTATGTCGGGCGGAGTATGATTGAGAGAATGTGATCACGCTGGATGGATTGTGATTGTGAGCCTATGACCACACCGGGCTGATTGTAAATGTAAGCATATGATCACGCCGAGCAGATTGAGATATTGGCACATGAGTTGTCCATGTGATTGTGATTCAGGATGTGAGCACGAGGTGCTGTGAGTATATGATGGTGGGTTGAGACACGTGACTTGTGACTAAGAGATGAAGTATTACAGAGTGATTTCGTTGTTAACCTTGTGTTAAAACGACTTGATTTATTGGTTGACATTGTGTTCCTTATTTGGTTTCAAACGGTGCTTTCATGGTATTCCTAATGTCTTACTGTTTATATCACATGTTGATTCTTGTTGCCATTTACTAATTCCTGCTTTCCATTATTAGTTTTATACTTCTATATTGCACAGGTTATTTTGTCTAGTGAGTGTATTGACTTGTACCTCGTCTCACTCCACCGAGGTTAGTTTTGATACTTACTGGGTACCAACCATGGTGTACTCATACTACACTTCTGCACATTTTTGTACAAAGCTAGGGATTGGAGATATCAGACTCGGGCGGAGTTAGCTTGTTGATCGCAAGGATTCAAGGTAGAGCCGCTGGTTGTCGCAGTCCCTTAGAGCCCTTTCCTTATATTGTACTGTCAGATTGTCACTTGAACATTATTGTATTTTGATCTTTGAGATCTTTCCATGTACTTAACTAGAGTTTATGACTCTGTATTACCAGTCTTGAAAATTGTTATTATTATTGTCGTGTAGGCTCATTTCGCTCTTGTATCGATATTCATATTAAAATTTGTTTCAAATTAGAATTGTTAATAATTAGTTTAATTGTTGTAGTAATCGATTTACATTTACATATACATAGAGACTAGGTGTCATCACGACATCATATGGAGGGAGTTTGGGACCGTGACAAGAACCCTACCCACAAATGCAAACAATTTTGAACTCAAGCAGGAGGTGATACAGTCCATTCAAAATAATTGTATCTTTGTAGGCAAACTAAAGATAGATCCCAACAGCCACTTGATGGATTGGATAAGATCATGAATACCTATTGTTACACTGGAGCATCATACGTTGCTATATACCTAAGGATATTTCCTTTTTTTGTTGAAGGATGATGCTACAAAATGGTTACAAAGTCCACATACTAAATATATCTCTACATGGGAATATATGATAACAAAATCCTAGACAAGTACTTCTCGGTACTAAAATGGGTAAGATGAGAAAGGAAATCCATAATATTAGCCAAAGTGAGGTAGAAACAGTGTTCAAATCATGAGAATGGTTCAAAGAGATTTTGAGAAGATGCCCACACGATAGAATAGAACCTTGGATGCAACTCCAATATTTCTAGGATTGATAGACACCTGCTTCTAGAAAGGTACTATATAATGCAGTTGGAGGCCCTCTTATGAAGAAAACTCGTGAGGAGATTACCACCACTTTGGATGAGTATTTGAAGATGCTAATTAATGGCACGCCGATAGAAACAAAATGAGAAAGTTAGTGGGTGTACATCAAATGGATTCTTCCATTGCTATGTTGGACTAGGTAGCTACTATGGCTAGGATATCAAGCAGTTGACCTTTGCCCTGCCCAGAGCCAACTACAATCATTCTGTGAGTTTTTTGAAATAGCCCGACACACGAGTTTCAAGCCTCAGTTGTAGAGAAAGAGGTACATGTTGCAGAGAACTTCAATGAGGGAACTCCATAGTGGAAACAATTTTAATGCCATGGGTCAAAGACAATCCAATTTTTTTTGGAGTTCAAAAAGATGCATTGTAATAGATTAATCCTAGACCTTACGGACAAGCACTTCCTGATTTTCAAAATTAGAAAAGGTAGCAATACTATACGCAACAGTCAAACCAATCAAGTTTCAAGGATCTAACAAAGGTTTCATCACTAAGTTGGATGAGAAGTTTGAATCTCAAGGTACGAGCATACATAACTTAGAGTGACAAATGAGACAACTTGCTATGTGGTAAAATATTGAAGGATCATATTACAAAGCCAAAAGGTGAATTGACTAGCAATCAAGCTAAAATAGCAAAAGAGTAAAAAAATGGTGAACTAGTGGCGAAGAATAATAAAGCTCGAAATGAGAAACATAAGCAGAAGGTGGAGCAGGAAATTGTAGAAAGTACACACATGTCTGATTCAACGTTTTTTGTTCAAAAGATGAACAGAGACAAGTTAGATAAGTGTTTTGGGTTGTTCCTAGTAGATGCTGAAGTAAAAGTTTTGACAAAGCTTTATGCGATTCAGGTGTTTCCATTAATCTTATATTTTATTTCATAATTTTAGAAAACTAGAAGGAGATCTTGGATTGACTCAGACCACCATCATACATGAGGGAATAATTGAGGATATCTTTGTTCGGGTGAAAAAGTTTGTGTTTTTGTGGGCTCTATTATGGTAGATATGGAGGTGAGTAAAAAGATCTTTTTGATATTAGGGATCCCCTTCCTTTGATCTTACAGAGAAACTCTAGATATATACAAGGGGTAGCTCATGCTCAGAATAAGGAAAGAGAAGGTAGTCTTCCAAATGAAGAGGATGATAAAATACCATAAAGAATAGTCGACTGCTTACTCTTGCTTTAAAGTGGATATTATAGGCGAGTTGGCTGAAAAGTACAAGTTTGATAAACTAGTAGATGATTCACTAGAGAGATGCACCATTCATCAAGCAGAATTTAGGATGAAGAACCAGAAATCAATAAGGAAGCTAAAGCTCTGGAGAATTAGAACCAAGTGGTTGATGAGGAAAAAAGTCAATAAAGAAGTGGACAAGCTTAGTCTGGAGTTGAAAGTGCTCTCCACCCACTTAAAATATGTCTTTTTGGAGGCTAATATATTTTCTATGATTATTTTTCCTTATTTGAGAGGTGACAAGGAGGTAATTGGCTGGACTATAAATGCGTTACGATCTAATTCCAATTATAGGTTGTGATGTCACCCAACATTACCGTTAGGCAAGCCAACGGTATACCATCAACACAAAAAAATATTCATAACACTTTTAAAATCAAGAATTACAATAATAAAGCATTGTTAATTTTAGTAACTATGGTAAAGTACCTTCATTCTTACTAAGTCACAAAGTATGAACAAAACATAACACGAAATGATATAAATATTAGGTACAGCTATGAACATCTACTAAAAATCCTGAAAACTCAGTGTCACAAGTGCATGAGAATCTAGTAGAATATAAAAAATAACTATAACTACTGTTTGGAATGAAAAATATATAAAATAAGATAAAAATAGGGGAACTCCGGGTGTTGCGGGTCGAAGCATGGAAAATAGCTCACCACTAAGTCGCCAGCTGATGTGACTGTGTGCCTAAGTGATCACCTGATGTATTGATCTAAGTACCTACATAATTAGTGCAGAAGTGTAGTATGAGTATATAAATTAACGCGTACCTAATAAGTATCTAGTAAAAATGTACATAAAAGCAGACAGGTATGAAACACAACAAGTAGCAACAAGATAGATAAATATAAATAATATGATTCTCAACATAAAAATAATTACAAAATAATAAAATACAATAACTTCCTCGAAGAAAATAATATAACCAATATAAGATACAAAGTCAAATCTCAAGTTAGGAAAATCTCATGTGTACTCTGACTCCCTATCGAATATAACACACGAATTCTGCGGAGGTCGTATGGCCCGATCCACAAGAATAGTGTTACGTAACACCGCCGAGTCATATAGCCCGATCAATAGATACATCTCATAATACTATTGAAGCAGTGCAGCCCGATCCTTAATAATATTTCATAGCACTGTTGAGGCGTACACCCCAATCCCATAGGAGTAGAGAAACATTCATCGGGCCACTAGTCCCCACTTACGAAGGTACATGTGAATTGAGGAGTCCCGAAACTACCGATCACATAAATACAATATGAGGATATGAATACAATAGAAAACATAATTTTACCGACAATCAAGTATCCCACCAAAACTAAAGTAAAGAGGCTCGGTCAAATACGAAAATTTCTAGTCTCAAGATTAATTCAAGTAGTACTGTTAAGGAATGATGTTGGTATAATTTTACCTAGACATAAATATGAATCTTGCATACGCATGGAAGTTGGTCACCTCGTACGTACTTAGCACCCAAAACACATAGCACATAACAAATAAAATACTTACGGCGATGAATCCCTCTTACAAGATTAGGCAAGAAACATTTCTTGCTTCCAAGTCTACTACTCGATTCCCACATCTCACTAACACCTCAAATCGATGCCGAGAAACCCGAAACATACTAAAGGAACGTGCAAAAAATTAATATATTCTCAAGAACTCATAATTTAACTATTAGAATCAATTCTCAATCCCACTCGAAAAGTCAATAAAAGTCAAATCCAGGCCCACGCACCCGGATTTTGAAAATTTTCAAAGATATATATTACCCATGGAATCATGAACTAAAATATAATATTTATTCCCAACTTCATAACTAATTTCGTGGTCAAATCTCATTTTTACAAACACTATTCTAGCCAAAACCCCCAAAATTCTACTAATTTTCATGTTAAAATCCTCATAATGCACATAGCGTACAATGGGTAGAAATCATTTACCTAGTGACACTTGATGAAAATGGTCCTTCAAAAATCCTCCAAATTGCCAAAGCCAAGAGGGTATAAAATGAGCCTAAGTCCCGAATTAAAACTTGTAATCTGCCAAGGCATCCTTCATCGCGGTCAGAATCACCCATGCAATCGCGAAATTCAATGCTGCCCTTGCCAAGGTCTCCTTCATCGCATTTGCAAACCCACAACCGCATTGGCAAAGTCCAAAGCCTGTCGACCCATTCATTCCTCTCCCTTCTTTGCGTTCGCAAAGATACTTCTGTGTTCACGAAGAGGAGCCAGGTCCCTCATCGCGTTCATGGGTAATTCTTCGTGTGAAGAGAAACCATTGCCCCCTCTAACATCCTTTTTCGGGATCACGGGACAAACTTCACAATTGCGAAACACACCAGAACTAACAACATTCTACCAACTTTAACATTGCTCCGGGTGGTCCGAAACTCACTCGAACCACCTAGGACCATGTTAAATTATACCAACAAGTCCATAAATATAATTCGGACCTACTTGAGGTCACAAAACACATAAAATAAGACCGTAACCAAGAATTGCACCCCAAACTAAACCAACCAACTTTTAAACTTCAAATTTCTTCCAACTAACCCCAAATGCGTCGAATCATACTCAGACAACTCGGAATGAGATCAACTTTCACACACAAGTCCAATATGAAAAAAAGAACCTCATCCTAGGCTCAATATGACAAACGGGGTCCGGTAATACCTAAGTCTCCAAGTCAAACTTAGAAAACTCTAAGATCTTCAAAATGTCAACTTCCATAATAAGAGCCTAAACGCTCCCGAATGATCCAAAGCTCGATCCGAACATACATCAAAGTCTAAAATCAACATACGAATCTATTGGAACCTTCAAATCATGATCCGAGTGCGTTTACTCAAAGTCTTGACTTACACCAAACTTGGTCACCTTAGGACACTATTATGGAACTAAATGTTCCGAATTCAACCTGAACACCAACTTCCCCTGCAAGTCGTAAAATAAGAAAAAAAACATACAAAAAGTCCTAAATAGGGAAACAAGTTTCTAGAAAGAAAAATGACCAGTTAGATCATTACAAGATGATATTTGGGGAAGCAAATTATCTATTTGCATGCACAAAATTTTTCTTAAAGAGAATAGTAAGCTAGTGGTACAACCTCAATGAAAGTTTAATTAAAATTTAGAAGAAGTGGTGCAAAAATAAGTAATCAAATTGATTTATGCGTGTTTCATTTTTCCTGTCTCTGAGAGCCCGCGGATAAGCCCTGTACAAGTTGTGCCAAGGAAAAGAGGCATGACAATGGTAAAGAATGAGGAAAACAAGTTGATTCTCATAAGAACAGTCACCGGGTGGAGAATATGCAATGATTAGAGAAGGATGAATGATGCAACAAGAGTGGACCATTTTCCACTCTCATTGATTGATCAAATGCTTGAAAAGATATCTAGGCATAGATTTTTTTGGTTTCTAGATGAATACTCAGGGTAGACCCAAATATCTATTACTCTTGAGGTTAGGCAAAAGACCATTTTTTTTCTTGCCCAGCTGCGATCCTTGCCTACCGAATGATGTCTTTCGAGTTGTTCAATGCTCCAGCCACTTTTCAAAGTGCATTATATTTATCTTCTCTGATCTGATTGTAGTATTTAGAAATGTTCATGTATGATTTTAATATGCTTGGTGATAATTGTGAAAACTATGAAGAACCTAAAGCTCATGTTGAACATTGTAAAGCCACTCACCTAGTGCTCAATTGGGAAAAGTTCCATTTCATGGTCAGAAAAGGAATCATTGGAGGTCACAAGGTTACATCAAATAGTATTGAGGTAGATAAGGCAAATTAGATGTGATTGCTCAACTTCCACTTCGGACTTTTATGAAGAGCATTAGAAGTTTCTTGTGACATGTTGGTTCTATGGAAGATTCATCAAGAAATTTTTCAGCATTACCAAGCCATTGATTACATTTCTATCTAAAATGCCAAGTTTGTATTTATTGTGGAATGCCTAAGAACATTCAATTTGATCAAGGAAAAGCTTGTTATTTCTCCCATAATGGTTAAATTAGATTGGAGCTCGTCGTTTGAAGTCATGTGTGACGCTAGTAATGTAGAAGTGGGGGCATTTTTGGGACAAATTATGCTAGTCGAACTCTAAATGATGCATAACTGAATTATGCCACTATAGAAAAAGAGTTAATTGTTGTAGCCATTGTTTTTTACAAATTTAGATGTATCTCATTGGAAGAAAGGTGATAGTGCACAAACACCACTCTATTTTGAAGTATTTGCTAAGTGAAAAAGAGCTAAAACCCAGACTGGTGCGGTAAGTTCTATTACTAAAAGAGTTTGACCATTAAATTAAGGACAATAAAGGTATTGACAACCAAGTCGATGATAATCTACTAAGACTTAAGAAATCAACTATTGAAACTTTGGAAATAATGGAAAAGTACCCTAATGAACTAATTTTCTCTATTGTTGCGGCCTTTGAAAGACCTCGATATAGCCAACTTTTTAGCTTGTGAGTGGTTACCTCATAATCTCTCCTACGATCTGAGGAGGAAGCTTCAAGGTGAGGTAAAGAAATATATTTGGAATCACCTCCTTTTGTTTAAATTATGTGTAGCTGGGATGACACCAAAAGGCACATGTATACCAGAAGGGGAGATGGAAAATATTCTTTATTATTACTATAATAGAGCGGTTTGAGGGAACTATCGTGGAAATCATACAGCAACAAAGGTCATGAAAGTTGGTTTCTTGTAGCCATATTTGTTCAAAGACGCATGGGTGCATGTTTCTACTTATGATAAGTTTCAAAGAGAAGGTAAAATTATCAAGAGAGATGAGATTCCCATGAACCTAATTCTGGTATGTAAATTTTTTGATGTTTGGGACTTTGACTTTATGGACTCATTCCCTTCATCATATTCTTATGAGTATATCCAATTAGCTATTAATTACATCTTTAAATGGATCGAGGCAATCTCTACTAGGACTAATAATGTTCTTGTGTTGTGCGAATTTCTAAGGAAGAATACATTTACTCATTTTGGGGCTCTTTGAGTCATCATTAGAAATAATGGATCTCATTTTGTAAATAAGCAGTTTGTTGTGTTTCTGTCTAAATATAATGTGCTTATAAAATAGGAACATTATATCACACGCAAACTTGAGAGCAAGTTGAAGTGGTTAACCTTGAGCATAAACGAAATCTGATGAAAATGGTTAGTGCTTCTCACAAGGATTAGTCTGTGAAGCTAGATGAAGCTTTATAGACATATAAAATGTCGCTTAAAATTACCCCAGTACTTCACCATATAAGCTAGTGTTTAAAAAACTGTAACATCTACCTGTTGAAATAAAGCATAAATCAGGCGAGTATAGATTGTTACAGATGAACGATATAGAGAAGTTTAGACTGTACGCATGCGAAAGTGCATGAAATTTCAATGCAAGGAAAAAAAGTGGCATAATTGTTTGATTAAGACAATGGAATTCCATGAAGGGGATAAAGTTCTGCTATACAATAATACACTCGTACTTTTCCCCGAAATATTCAAGTCAAGATAGAGTGGATAATTTTTGGTGAAGCATGTCTTGACATACAGAGAAATTAAAATCCATAATTTGGAGGGGCTGAGAGATTTAATGTCATTGGGCTAGATAGAAACCGTATGTTGCTTGCTGGACAATAAATCCTCTAGTATCACAATCAAATGAGCTTAAGAGACAAAGACTCAAGCTGACGACCATAACTTGAACTATCTCTAACCTTTTTCTTGATGTCGTAGTATTTTTTTTTTTTTTTAGAGTAGCTAGGATACTAAAAGGTTGGGGTCTAATCCCATAGATAATACGATGTAACATGAATTACTTGTTAAGTGTAAAATCCAACTCGAAGTCCAATATTTCTATGGCAGCAAGTGAAAAAGTTGGATTCTATACCTATAATTGCAAGTTGATTAATTGACCAAAAGTAACAAGAAATGAAGCTGATATTATGCATATAAAGGGACTAGAGTTGCGTACCTCAAGTTAAGGTAATGCCAATGGGTATGCGGTTTAGCTAATCTAATGCGATGTTATGAACAATGATATCAAAACTTCTATTAAAGGTGTCCCGACTCATTCAATAGACGTACCCTTAGATTTTCTCAAAGCTAAAGTGTGAGAATATGAGTGCGCAATATATTCACGACACATCTACATTCTCAGCTTAAGCTTTTGCTTGTCCTGGAGCAACTAAACACAATTACACTATAGACTAAACTTTTCCAAAGTTTCACAAAGCGAGAATGACTAAAGTTAATACTATTATTAGTTCACAAACATGTGATTTCATTATAGTTAACCCGATAATCTCAAGAAAAAAATCAAAGATTGCTCAGCTATCAAACATCACTTCATGAACATCAAGCCTCAAAGGATGACCATCCACTACTAGTAACTAGATATACACATGTACTACAATAAGAAAAGCCTACAAATTGCTCACACTCAAAAAGGGAGTTCAAGTATTACAAGTATCAATCCATAGGCTGCCCTTATTTTAAATCACCACTGACTTAAGAATGTTATGTTTAGGATCACAAAGGACTTTTCATGGCTTGTAGTACAGGCTTGGGGACAGGTAGGACAAGTATTTAGGATAAGAGTGACTGAGCCCTCCTTGAGAACTACCCACAATTTTTTTCTTTCAAAACTTCATTTTTTTCTCTCTTTGTCCAATATAGCATATTTGACCACTAGTCCACAAAATGAGCCACCTTGAATTATATATTCATCTTCTAGGCATGCTTCCAATGCTAAGTTTCAGCTTACTATCAAAGAGCTCCACACTCTAATTTTGTACAAAACTAATTTGCAGTTTTTAGTTGATTCGAAGCTCAAGTTTTAGCTCTATTGGATCTTCAGCTGCATGCTTTAAAATATCATGGAAGACATCCCGGAGGGGTTTGACATTACATACAAGGAAAATATTCACTATTTTTCACTTATCATCAATATCCCAAACTTATATTTTTAGCCTCATTCTTATATCATTAGCATACAAGGAATGATGAGTTCAACAAATGATATATTGCCAAAAAGGTAGAGGTTTGTAATGTGGTATCCAAAAGAAAGTCTAAAGATCAACAAAGGACAATTAGGGACAATATTTGTATAACAAAAGGCTATTAACTCTACAAGGGTTTAAATATCACAAAGAAAGCCTAAAATTATTTCACAACCAAAAATAATCCTAAGATTTGCGATGAAGAAAGGGTATGACAGAATTTCAAAAAACATCTCTTGCTAGAATCTGAGAAACTAGTACCAACTATGTCATAATACTTCATTACTAGGGCCTTTGTTCTCAAAAAATTTCTTGGAAAAGAACCAGGAAAAGAAAAACCAAGGGGAATTCAAAACAAGCATACAACTTATGATTAACACATAGAAACAATCACAAGTTTCCATATTTGCTACCCACCCTAACTAAAAAACACACATCGTCCCTAATGCATAGAAATGAAACACAAAATTTAGGGGCTCCTTGTGGCGTACTAGATGCTCTTACAAGTGGGGCTCGCTGAAGCGACATCGAGGCCGATAGCTGTAACCTCTGGCTCTATGGACAAATCCTCAGGTTGTAATGTAGGGTCTCAAACATGTATTCTAGGTATCTCAAGCCACCAGGGTACTGGATTTTAGAACTACTCCTCTCGGGTTGTGGGTTAGAATATCAAAACTCGTGATGGTTGTTACTACAACTCCCTCCTTCATTGAAAGATCCATTGCCCATAGTGTCATCTCCTCCTCAAGTGTCATCAAGTGCTCCCATACTATGTTCCCCTCAGGAAAATTATCCTCATCTGTCTCTTCATCCCCAGGAGTCTCCTCAGTTTCCTCATTAGAATACTCGTCAATATGTTCCACAATGATAGGAATCTATGAGGTGCCTTTTCCTTCTCCTCCTCTAGCTGAATAACATAGTTTAGAAAATCTTACTTTGTTGATATCAAATGTCGTATGTCAACCTTTGTACATCTTCCCGTATGGAATTCAAATCCCCCTAACCACTCTTTTCCAACCTGTCGTATCTTCCTTAACCCCCTGAGTTGGTCCTTATGATCTTGCTGCTTTTTTGAACGCTACTCATAGATATGCAAATAGGATCAAGGGATGTCCGAATTAGGTTCAGGATATCTGCCACCATCTTGTTCACTTTAGCACTTATGCTCTTCACCAAATTACCAAGTTGTACAATACCCGCGTGAGTAATGGTTGGTAGTGGACTGGTAGAAGCAGTATGAGCGAATAAGGTTGGGCCTACTGAAGTGGTAGAAGCAGTAGAAGAAATTATATTTTCTTAAGGTTCATGCCCTCTATCTCTGTCACATGTAACTCAGAAGATTGAACCACTAATGAAAGATCAAGCTTTATCTTCTTCTACTTGGGTTTTTGTTAACCCAAGAAATTGAATAGTTTTGAAGATTGACAAAGGAACTCACAAATGAACCAGGTCCATCACTAGCAGACATACACACAAGCGGAGTCAAAGACACGTGAAGTACACACGCAGGAGATAAACGAAATCTGGTAAAATAGAGATATCTCCTTATCGAAAATATTGTAAAAATAATGAGGAGAAGGACTCCTTATTCAGTAAGAACAGAATCTAAGATAAGGAAGGATTTGAGGAGTTGAGATTAACTATAACTCTTCCACCAAGGAACAATAGCATTAGAACTCTAGTTAATTCCTTATCTACTAATCCTATATATTATATATTGTTCTTATTGTATAGGTACGCACAAAAGCAGAAGCTAAGCAGGAATTGAGAGAAAAATTAGCAAGGCCATTTTGCAATCAGTTCGTGTGAAATTTGAGTGTGCGAATCTGAAGCTATTTGAACCAGCTAGAAGAATCATTTCCAACTGTTGTCTTTTAGTCTAGTTTATTTGTAGTAGGTGATTTTAACTTGTATCTTTTCAGCTTTATCTAGAAGCGTCTGTAATAGGTACTCTGTGTTCAAGTTATAGCTAACTTGGAGTTTGTCACAAATAGCTAGAGGCTAGTTTGCTACAAGGGATTACTGGTAATTCTAGGTTTAGAAAAGAGTTTTGTAAATGCTATTTTGGCCCACTGATTTAGTAAAGAGTTTTGGGAAAATCCTACTGGGAAATAAGTCATGGTTTTTTCATCTTTTGAGCCAGGTGTTTTCCACGTAAAAATCTATGTGTTCTTTAATTTATGTATTTACTATTCCGCAAATAGTAGGAGTTGGAACACATAGAAGAGCCTGGTCCTTCTATAATAAGTGCAAACAAAAATCGGACACCACACAAATCACCCCCCCCCCTTGTGTGGTATTGACGTATAAAACATTAATTGGTATCAGATAAGGTTATCCTTGAAAAGGCTAACACCTTGGGAGAAGATCAAGATGAGTGCACCACCTTGGAACTGGGAAGGACAATCAACTGCTAGGACTCCACTCTTCAATGACCAGTACTACTCCTGGTGGAATAACAGGATGAGAAACCATACAATCGGAGAAGACTACGAGCTATGGGACATTGTTATAGATGGTCTTTTGGCCACCATGAAAAATAATGTTGAAGGAGTAGATGTGCCAAAGACATGAGTTGACTGCATTACTGAGGATTTGAGAAAGTGGGAGAAGAATGCTAAGGCCAAGAAGTGGCTTGCGTGTAGACTTGGTCCAGATGAGTACAACAGAATTCAAAGTTGTACTACTGCTAAAGAAATTTAGGACACTTTGCAAGTGGCTTATGAAGGAATGTCTCAAGTGAAGAGGTCCATAGATACTCTAAAATATTCTCAGTATGAGAATTTCTCTATGAAGGAAGAAGAGACCATTCAAGAGATGTATACAAGGTTCACCACACTGACTAATGAACTAAAGTCTCTTGGAAGGACTCTTCTTGAAGAAGAAAAAGTTGAAAAGATTCTGACAAGGGTTCTGCAGTTTCTTGGGAAAGCAAGATCACTGCTATTCAGGAATCTAAGAACATTCTAACTCTTAAACTGGATGAACTAATTGAAAAGCTCACTGCCTACGAACTTAGAAAGCAGACCATGAAGATGGATGCGCCCAAGAAGGAAAGAAGTTTGCACTCAGAATCACTGAAGGAGCTGATCTGGAGGAAGATGAAATGATTATGGTCACCAAGGATTTAAAGAAATACCTAATGATAGGAAAAGGTTCCTCAAGAGGTGGAAATTACAACAAGACAAGGGTACCTGAATAAATGACAAATGAGGGCTGCTACAAGTGTAGGAAGACTGATCATCACATCAAGAACTACCCTCAATGGGAAATTGAATAGAGGAAGGAAAGATTTGAACGAAGGAACCAGAAGAAGGAAAAGGTTCATCCCAAGAAGAATAAAGGATCAACAAAGGTTTGGTTGCTGCTTGGGGAGAAAGTTCAGATGAGGAATCAGATGATGAAGATAGATATGAACAAGCACTTATGGAAATTGGCGAATCATATGAGGAATCTGAGGTAAGTATAATTCATCTCAAAGATAAGATTAAGTTTTTATCTAAAGAAAAACTCTCTAAATTACTGCTAGATTTTATTGATGAATCTGAGGTAATAAACAAGGAAAAGGAACAGTTGTCTAAGGATTGTTTAATTTTAAAAGCAAAATGTAAGAACTTGGAACTCGGAGTCAGTGAGACTGTAAGTGAAAATACTGCTCTAAAGAACCAGGTTCATACATTTGAAGCAAATATCCTAGATTTAAAATCTGAAAATCTAAAACTGAAACTAGGAACCAGTAAGAAGACAGATGACAGCACTCAACTCACCTTAGAAGAAAATGTAGATAAACTAAAAGATGAGTTGTATAGGAAGGATGAACTGGTGAGAGTTTTGAAGGAGGAACTAGTCAAGGTCAAGCATGAACTATACAGAACTTGTAAATGGAACATATCCTCTGATGTTTTGACATGGCTACAGGAACATCATAGTAGCAATAGAAGAGGATTTGGCTTTGGGAATCAGCTGCCTAAGTGGGATCCTAAAAGCAAGTACTTCACTCTTCCTGAGAATAAAATTTCTACCCATTGTGGTAAGACAGGTCACTATAAAAGTGAATGTAATGCAAAACAAAAAGCAAGTCAAAAGAACAAAAGTTTTGTTCAAGAGAAGAATTGGCTGCCAAGTTGGGCTAAAAAGAATTTAATTCATCCTTTGCTTATAGAAAGGGACCCAAACTAGTTTGGGTTCCTAACCCCTGATTACACCTTAGGGAATTCAGTTGCAAGTTCTTCGTACACAACAATGGTAAAGACTCCCTAGGTAAGTTTGATCCCCGAAGTGATGAGGGAGCATTCTTGGGATATTCTTTACATAGTAAAGCTTATAAAGTTTATAACAAAAGAACTATGTGTGTTGAAGAAAGTGTACATGTGGTTTTTGATGAAACAAACATTCTTTCTGAGAGACAAGAACAACATGATGAAGAAATTGGGCTAGCTAGAAACTCACATGAGATCACAAGCCAGACTGAAGCAACATTGGAGGAAGGAACAAGTGATGGAACAGGTTCATCTATCCCGGGAAATATGACAGGGGGAATAGAACAAAATAATTCCCAAACTTCATTGGAACATGTGCCTGAACCTGTTCCACAGCAACAAAGCATTGAAGGAACATCAAGGAGTAATCAGTTGGTTGTGAAACCTTACAGATATCAAAGTTCTCACCCTATTGAGAACATCATCACTGATCCAACCTCTGAAATTAAGATCAGATCTTCTTTAAAGAATCAGTGTGATTTTGATGCTTTCTTATCTCTTATTGAACCTAAAAATGTTGTTGAGGCTTTGCAGGATACAGACTGGGTAAATGCAATGCAAGATGAACTCAACCAATTTGAAAGGGTTCAAGTGTGGCATCTAGTACCAAGACCCTTGGATAGATTAGTAATTGGCACTAAGTGGGTCTTTAAAAACAAACTTGATGAATATGGAACAGTTACTAGGAACAAGGCAAGATTGGTGGTTCAAGGATATAGCCAGGAAGAAGGCATAGACTATGATGAAACCTTTGCTCCAGTGGCAAGGCTGGAAGCTATAAGACTCCTCATAGCCTTTGCTGCTTACATGGAATTCACGCTTCACCAGATGGATGTCAATAGTGCCTTCCTAAATGGCTATCTAAAGGAAGAAATGTTTGTCAAGCAACCTCCGAGGTTTGAGAACAAGGAGAATCCTGATCATGTGTACAAACTTGACAAAGCACTGAATGGACTCAAGCAAGATCCTAGAGCATGGTATGAAAGCTTATCAAAGTTCTTGCTTGAGCATGGATATCAGAGAGGTAAAATTGATAGTACTTTGTTCTTAAAAGAAAAAGGTAAAGACCTCTTGGTAGTTCAGATATATGTGGATGACATAATTTTTGGAGCAACTAATGATAAACTAAGTAAAGAATTTGATAAACTAATGGGGAATGAATTTGAAATGAGCATGATGGGTGAGCTTAATTTCTTTTTAGGCTTATAAATTAAACAAAATTCAAATGGAACTATGATCTATCAGCAAAAGTATGTAAAAGAGTTGCTTAAAAGGTTTAAAATGGAAGACTCCAAAGAAATTGACACTCCTATTGCAACAGTCACAAAATTGGATATAGATTAACCTGGTTCATCTGTTGATCAAAAGTTGGATAGGGGAATGATTGGTTCATTGATGTATCTCACTGCTAGTAGACCTGACATTATTTTTAGTATAGGACTTTGGGCAAGATTTCAGGCTAATCCAATGGAATTCCACTTAACAACTGTAAAGAGAATCTTCAGATACCTAAAAGGCACCACTGATCTCTGTCTTTGGTATCCAAAAGTTAGTAACTTTAATTTTGTGGGATATGTTGATGCTGACTATGCAAGTTTTCTAGTGGATAGAAAGAGCACCTCAGGTATGGCACACTTTCTTGGTTCATGCCTTGTGTCTTGGGCAACTAAAAAGCTAAATTTTGTGGCACTATCTACTGCTGAAGCTGAGTATGTGGCTGCAGCCTCATGTTGTGCTCAACTATTGTGGATTAAGCAGCAATTGATGGATTTTGGAATCAATGTTGGATGTATCCCTATATTTTATGATAACACTAGTGTTATCAGTATGACAAAGAACCCCATTCATCATAAAAGAACAAAGCACATAGATGTTAGAAATCATTTTTAAGGGACAATTATGAGATGGGATTGATCACCATAGAGTTTTGTCCTATTGATAAATAGATTGCTGACATATTTATAAAAGCACTAAGTAGAGAGCATTTTGAAAGGAACAGATTAGAGTTAGGGATGATTAAGATCACCTAATTGAACCAGTTCAGAGTGTACATGAAAAAAAATGAAAAAAAGTAAAAATAAAATTTGGCTAGAAAATTTGAAACTTGTGTAAATAATCAGATTAATTATTACTCAGTCTCATACTGTAAATAGTATACTCATGTGCCATGTTTTGATATTTCTCACTGGTTGCTAATGAAATTTTCTCTATTGTTGAAAATTGAGACATTATCAAGAGGATTCCTAAGTGATGAACCTGGTTCATCTGAAAGGCGAGGTATGTGTTCTACACTCTGTACATTTTTGAAATACTAATATTTAAATGTTGAGCAGAAGTCTACCCAAGTCCAATATCTTTCAAAGTCTATCCTATAAAGATTTGAACCAGTTTCGTGTCAATTGAAGAATCCCTACCGTATTAAAACACCTAGATCCTAGGGAAAGTGTAATCGTCATTCCAAACTGAAAGTTGTAAACTAATTAGACTTCTAATTGACCCAAAAAGCTATCGTTATGTATTAATTACACTTCCTCTTTTAAATTGCTCATCATCATCTCTGAAAATTCTCATTATCTCTGAAAACCGTCGAAACCCTTTCATCTCTCTCTGCCTTTGATTTCAATCTTTTTATTCCATCACTAAGCCCTAACCACTATGCCTAATCCCTGGATCAATCCTGGTACTCCATCTCCGTCTTTTACAACCCCTCATCAACCTAGCTCCACCCATCCCCAAACTAGTCCTAACCCCGAACCCGGAAAAAGGAGAGTTAAGATGCTCGCTAGAAAAACAATGACCAGTGATGCTTTAGCAAGAAAACTAAATGCCAAGCTTCAAGCAAGCCAGGCTCAAGAATCACAAAATTTGAGCTATTCCTTTAAATCAGCAACTGGGGGGGAAGGAACAGGATCTTTCGATTCTGAACAGGTATCTTCTGTACTAAAACCTACTTCTGAGGGTGTTTATGAGATTGCTGAAAATTTAGAAACTAGGTTTATTCCGGTTGGGTCTGTGATAGATGTGGAATTGTCGGAGAAGAGAAGGAGAGGTGGTAAAAACAAAACTGAAAAAGAAAAGGAGAGAGAGGGAGTAAGGAGTGACGAGAGGGGAAAAGGAAATATGTGGTTGATTCTTCACCCACCTCTGATCTATTAGAATGACTATTGTGGAGCTGAGTTAGAAAAAATGGAAGAAGGTGTCAAGAAGGCAGGGGGAAGTGAATCAGAAGAAGCTGCTGAAGGGTTAGTTATCTGGGAAAGCACACAGATGAATCTGGTTCATCTGTTGAGAAACCCTGGCGGATTTGTTGAAAAAGTTAGGCGATAGTTACAATCCAAAGAAGAAAAGAACTCCTAAAGCTCAAACTTCTGGGACAATAAGAGAAAATAAGAAAAGAAAAGCTGCTCCTTCTGAGAGTTCTGATATTCCTCTTCCAAGAGGAAGAACTGCAAGGAGCAAGCTAAAGCAAAGTGAGGAGGAGCCGCAGAGAGCTTTAGCAGAGAGTAAGAAGAAAAAGCTAGAGAAAGGAAAAGAAAAAGTGGTTGAGCCTGTGGAGGCTGTTGAAGTAGATGAGCTAGACCTGGTCCATCAAAGTGAAAAGGTGGCAGAGGTAGAGGTTCAGTCCCCAAGCCAAAAAAAGCAAAGACTTACTCAAAGAAGTCTTCATCTGTTACTAAGTTTGTTGAACCCTCTATCTTGGCTTAGCGAACCAGGTCCGCAGTGAAACCCAAGAAAGTGAAAATCACTAAAGAAGATGATTGGAGTGATGAAGATGTGATTGAGTCTGATGGTGAGAAGGATAGGTTGACAAAGCTTGGTAAACGAACAATACTGAAGGGAAGGTTGTTGAAGGACTTGGAAGAAGAAGGAATGATTTTGCTGCTGGAGAAGCTTGGTATACAGGGCTGGAAGGATATGGTCCTTTAGTTGGATGGGAGATTGGACAGATATGAAATAATGAAATTCATGGAAAACGTTGAGATCAAAGATGGTAGAGTCACCAGCCTGTTGAAGGGGGTCCAAATTACTTTTGATGCCAAAGAATTGGGTAAAATCCTTGGCATTCCCTCTGAAGGCTATGATGACTACACTAGGCAGAAATGGCCAAGTCTGGATTCTCTTCCAACTGCCCTGGCTATCACAAGAAAGTTCTATGACAATGAAGAAGAGAGTGAGCCCAAGGTTATCTATAAGAGTGAAATGAAGCCTCCTCACAAGTTGATCTTTGAATTCATCAACAAGTGTGTGTTTCCACGGCAGGAAAGGAGGCACATTGCAAAATTACATGGATTTGGTTTTGATGGAGTAACTGGACAGTGGGAGGCAGATAAACTAGCCTTGGTTCATAATTCAATTTTTGGATAGAGTTTTCAACGGCTCCAAAGCTCATGCCATTCCATATGGCTTCATTCTCACTATTGTACTTGCTCATTACAAGGTGCCTCTGAAGAAGGTGGAGATGGCCACAAGCGAGGATTACTTCGGAATCAATACTCTTCTGGCTTGTGATTATGAGGTCAATGCCATACCCAATGAACTTGGTTCATGTAAGAGGACAACTATAAACAACAAAGTCAGAGCTCTAGTGTAGGAGAGTGGGCGAAGGATGCTGAAATTGCAAGGCTGAATAATCGTTTAGCAGAGGTTGAATCTGAGAGAGATGTTCTCAGAACTGAGCTTATAAAGGAAAGGGAAAAGAATGAGAGAATTCTTCAAGATATGTTGACTCTTCTCCAACCCAAAGCCCCAGCCTCTAGCTCTTCCAAGCCTTAGTTGCCTACCCTGCCTAGAATATCAGTGACCCAGACTCGGGACTTTTTCTTGTTTTTTTTTTTTTTTTGCTCATGTTTTTAACTGTTTTTATTTCATCTTATGGATTGTGGAAGAACCGTACTTTCTATCAATGAAATCCGATGATTTTGATCTTATTCGGTGTTTTTATTTCATTGATAGTTTGAATTCTTAGTTAATTATTGATGATTAATCCATGATTGCACTTGCAGTTGCCCAAGTGGCCATGAGTAATTCTTAAATGTCTGGGATTAACATAATTTTTACAACTTTTCGATGATGCCAAAAGAGGGAAGAATGGTTGTGCTGCTCTGAACATGTGATATTTATAACCTAATGTCCCTAGTTCTTTTGTGATAAATACTTAATACTCTAATATGTCTCAATGTTGGATTAAGCTGGATACTGGCCTAAACTTATGGACACACAAAGTTTGTCATCATCAAAAAGGAGAAATTTGTTAAACCAAGAAATTGAATAGTTTTGAAGATTGACAAAGGAACTCAGAAATGAACCACGCTCATCACTGGCAGACATAAACACAAGTAGAGTCAAAGGCACGTGAGGTGCACATGCAGGAGATAAACGAAATCTGATAAAATAGAGATATCTCCTGATCGAAAAAATTACAAAAATAATAAGGAGAAGGACTCCTTATTCAGTAAGAACAGAATCTAAGATAAGGAAGCATTTGAGGAGTTAAGATTAACTAGAACTCTTCCACCAAGGAAGATTAGCATTATAACTCTAGTTAATTCCTTATCTACTAATCCTATATATTGCAGAGTGTTCTTGTTGTACAGGTATGCACAAAAGCAGAAGCTAAGCAAGAATTGAGAGCAAAATTAGCAAGGCAATTTTACAAGCAGTTCGTGTGAAATTTGAGTGTGCGAATCTGAAGCTACTTGAACTAGCTAGAAGAATCAGTTCCATCTGTTGTCTTTTAGTCTAGTTTATTTGTAGTAGGTGGTTTTAACTTGTACCTTTTCAGCTTTATGTAGAAGCGTCTGTAATAGGTATTTGTGTTCAAGTTATAGCTAACTTGGAGTTTGTCGCAAATAGCTAGAGGCTAGTTTGCTACAAGGGATTAGAGGTAATTCTGGGTTTACAAAAGAGATTTTGTAACTGCTGTTTTGGCTCACTGATTTAGTAAAGAGCTTTGGAAAAATCCTACTGGAAAATAGGTCGTGGTTTTTTCACCTTTTGAGCCAGGTGTTTTTCACGTAAAAATCTCTATGTTCTTTAATTTATGTATTTATTATTCTGCAAATAGTAGGAGTTGAAACACATAGAAGAACCTGGTCCTTCTATAACAAGTGCATACAAAAATCGACACCATACAAATCACCGTCCTCTTGTGCGGTATTGACGTATAAAACATCAGTTTTGCATAATCTTGAGACCGGGAGATATCAATATCCGACACTGCTTCAACCACGCGATTCAATCGCAATATCATGGCACTTTTGCTGCCTTGGACAAAGTGCAATGACGTGCACGTTCCCCAATATCTGGATATATGAACCTCACTATATTGATACGATACCCGAACATGATGGATGCAATGAGGATGTCTTTCTCTATTTTGATGTCTATTTTATTCCTTGAGGGTTGCAACCGACAGCTCACGTAGCTCTTGGCCTTGGTATTGAGCTCCGCCATGTATATCTTGTTACGCGAACTAATCAAAATAGGAGCTTGAGCAATGACTGATGCTACCAAATGATGCTCATCATATCTCCCTTAGATTTTGCTTTCATATTCCTCTTAAAATTCTCGATTATACTCTACTGACCCATCGACCGAATTCTTGAAGTACACTTTGTTGATTGCCATGGAACTACATTCAACCTTTAAACCTCTAACCAACACTATGTCTAGATATTCTCAGTTCTCCACTTTTTTATCTTCCCAGATTAGCTATATAGGAGGCATAAAATTCTATCACCTGGACTTCATTGTACTTTCTAGAGGATTGAGTGAAACAATTCCACACTTGTTTTTTCAATGTTCTCAAGAATGAGCGGGATGTGGTCTTTGAGTCCTTAAAGGCTCAACCTCTTTTCTTCGAGCAAGTTGATTTAATCCTGCCGACTAAGTTTTTACCTTTGGAACCTGGTAGATTAAACCTAAGACCATCTTCCTATTGCTTTATGTGCAACTCAGCATGTGTATCAGCATAGGGTGAATATCTTTGCACTAGCCTGATATGTATGCCCCCTCCTCTTCAGACTGGGAGGAGGACTCATCAGATGACGACGACGTGATAGAGTCGAGAGTTTTCAATTGGATTGAGGTTCTCATGTTGTTCATCCTAGGCTAGCCCTGCTTTGCACTTCCCTTTGATAGGTGGCTTTGCCGTTCTGGCTTGTTAAGTCTTTTTAAGAAGCATATTTGCAATATAATACTTTGTTAGCAACACGGGAAGTGTAATGCAATAAGGTACAATTGTTTTTATGTTTTTCATATAGTAAAACAAGGAAAAGAACAAGAGTAAATAAAAGAAAATCTTAAAGGAAACATAACAAAGGTGGAAAAAGAGTGGAAAGCGTGCGGTTACAAAGAAGTTCAACGAGCCATAACAGGTTTTGCGAGGTTCACTCAGGAACATTCTGCGCGGTTCGCAAAGAAGGAAGGCGAGCTGCAAAATGTCATTGTAGATTATTATAATATGTTCTACTGCGTTCTACGTTAGAGTTTGGGAACTTGTGTGAGCTATAAAACAAGTTGGCGAACTACAATGTGACTCAATAAACCTTTCTTCCTTGACTTAGCAATTCTAGGAGAGGATTGCAAATTTCAAAGCATGGGTCATAATCTTGCCCACTCATTTCTAATCTTGTGCGACTACTCAGGCTTCACCTAATGAGTTGATTTTACTCTATTGGGCAATTAATCATGGAATTTTAGCATGTTGGTTCAACTAGGTACATAAAGACTTCCCCAATTACATACCCTACCACACTTAAATCACTCAACCAACCTCACATAGCAAGCAAGCAACAATTTTGTACATTTAGAGTCACCATTGAACAGCGGCACTTTCAAGTTCTTGCTTGTGTCGTGAAGCTTAATGTGTGGGTGTGTGAGAATTTTGAAAATTAGACGGTGAGTGTTGACCTACTTTGTGGTTCTATTTTGCGGTCATAATTTGGATTATATATAGTTCGTAGATCAAGAATGCAATTGCTTTACCTGATTTTTGAGTGATCGATGTGAGTCCCAGAATGCAATCCGCAAAAATGGTTGCAAAACCAAACTGCAGCCTGCAAAAATGGATTGTCTGTGGAAAATTTGACTTCAATTTCATGTTATTTTTTTGGAATTTTTGTGGACCGCAGAATAGTCTGCATGTGTCATTTTCGGTCCACATAGTGGTTGCACTCCGAGGTGCATGACTGAGGATAGTTCTATCACGTTCTGCTACCAATTTGTAGCCAGTAAATCTGGTTTGCCAATCACAAAGTTTTCCCCCATTCTATTTTTTATCCATCTAATTTTTTGCACCAAATTCCATTTTTTTTTATTTTTTTTATTTTACACACTACAACACACATTAAAATATCTAACAAAATAAAAAACACACAGCAACAAAATAAAACTTGATTTGCCTCCTAAGCTTTTGATTTAACATCGCGGCACAAAGATTAATATCCTTTAATTCATGATTCTAGAAAGGAGAGCTCAACAATCAATCTTTCTTCATTGGTGATGTCCAACTAATGCTTCACTTTTCGTCCATTAACTTTGAATGTTTGCATCTTGGCCTACAAGTTAAATTTCTCCATATGGAAATATATTGGAAACTTTGAAAAGGCCCGCCTGTTCGGATTTTTAATTGGTGGTTGAGTCTTGAATTGTAAAAAAGACCAAGTCCCTAGGTCTAAACTTTCTCTTCAAAATCTTGTTTCATGCACATTCTTCATCCGCATCTTATAGAGTCATGAACTTTCATATGCTGGAAATCAAAACTCATCCAATTCATTCAATTGCTCAACTATCAAGTTTGAGATATCATTGAACTCAAGATTGAGCTTCTTAAAGGACCACATGGCCTAATGTTCCAACACCATTAGAAGGTGACAAGCCTTACAAAACACAAACCGGTAAGGACACATGCCAATTGGCGTTTTGTAAACTATCATTTATGCCCATAAAACATCATCTAACTTTCTCAACCAATTGGTCCTATTTGCATTCACAACTTTTGATTTTGACACTTTCACTTGGCCGCTTTTCTTAGGATAGTAAGGTATACCTACATTATGCTTGACCCATATTTCTGAAAAAGAGTACCAAACAACTGGTTACAAATGAGAAACTCGTCGCCCTTGGAGTTTCAAATCTTGTGAAGATGTTCTTTTTCAAGAATATGTTGATGCTCTTCCCTTTATTGTTGGGAAGAACAATTGCCTCAATCCATTTACATACCTAGTCAACTGCTACAAGGATATACTTATTTCCACAAAACCTCACAAAGGGACCCATCAAGTTGATTCCACATAAATCAAATAATTCAACCTCAATGATGGTTGTAATTGACAGCTCATGCCTTCTTGAAGTATTTCCTTTCCTTTGGCATTGGTCACACCTCTTTAGAAAGTCATGTAAGTCTTGATAGAAGGTTGGCAAATAGAACTCACTTTGAAGTATTTTGGAGGCCATTTGAGCACTACGATGGTGACCCCCAATCGGAGATGCATGACAAGCTTCCATATTAGAAACCATTGAAACTTTGGGAATGCAACTTCTAATCATGTTTTGACACATATTCAATAAAGATAGGGCTCACCCCAATAGTATCATCGGTCATTTTTAAGATCAGCTTCTTCTTTTGATGTGGTTCAAAGTTTTCGGCTATGTATCCGCTAACCAAATATTTTTCCAAGACAATGTACCATGGAATTTTATCTTGGTAGGATGCAAACACTTGCTCCTCTGGAAAAGCATCATCAATTTCTCAGCTTCCTCATGCCTTGATAGATGATCGACAACTTGGTTTTCACACCCTTCCTATCCTTGATTTTAAATTCAAACTTTTGAAGGAGGAGTACCCATCTTATCAACCTTGACGTTGCATCGTTCATTGTCATGCGGTATAGAATGTCATGGTCGGTAAACACAATCACCTTGGATCCCCATAAGTATGCTCAGAAATTTTCAAAGTCGTAGACAATGGCAAGAAACTCTTGTTTGGTAAATGTATAATTCATTTTAGCACCATTAAGATACTTTCTTGCATAATATATTACACAAATAATCTTGTTATGCCTTTGCCTTAGAACTGCTCCAATGGCGCCACCACTTGTATCCCACATGAGTTCAAGTGGGAATGACCAATCCGACATCACAATAATAGGAGTCGACACAAGTTTTTCTTTCAATTAATTCAAATGCTTTGAGGCATGCATAATCAAACACAAATTTTGTATCTTTTTCAAGTGATTTGAATATTGGGCTTGAAATATTTGGAAAAAATCCTTGATGAATCTTTTATAGAACCTGGCATGTCCCAAGAAACTCTGGATTCCCTTCACAGTTGTAGGAGGAGAAAGTTTGGTAATTATCTCGATCTTCGCATTGCTAACCTCACTACATGTGTATGGGTAAAATCATGGGGTAATGTCTACCCTGATTTTTCGATGAGAAAACGTAGGACGGACACGGATGCACGAGATTGTAATCAAGGTTAGAGACCCCTCATATCGAGATCCAAGAAGAATGAATGATGTGCTGGTCATCGGGTATGGCAAAGCGACGCACCCCAAAAAAAGAATGAGTTCTAAGACCTCGGGAGACACGGTAAACGGTCACATATGACGGATAGAGGACCGTGATATTCATGCTCAACCGGATCACGTCGCGGATCTTACTCAATGTCAATTATGGATAAATAATTACCGGGAAAGAAAGATTTTTACCTTTTTTGACTTATGCTAGGAATGAAACTCTTCTATTATATAAAGAAAAAGTTTTTATTTTGTAAGACACATTAAAACACGCAAACCAAAGCAATACAAGTTTATATTCTGCCTTTTAAGTTATTATTGAAGTTTTTCTCATTAGTATTGTTCTTCATTCACGACTGAGCTTGAATCGAGGGTCCAACCAGGGACGAGGTTATTAGTAAGTCTAAATTCAAGCTTGGTCATAATATTGCAACTGGTTTGAATGTTTATTTTGTTTCTAACTTGTTCATTTGACATTCTTAATTGTTCGTGTTGAATTAAACCACATATCCTTAAAACTACATATAAATTTAATAGTTACCCAATTTTGTGGTAAATAATTTGGCATCCACCGTAGGGCTAATGATAATAGTGGTGATTTGATACGAATGTCCATAACACACCCTATTTTACACTTGTTCTTCGAAGTCTTAATTTCAGGTCGGCTAAACAATGTCAAACTTTCAGTTTGCTCACTTGAACGTTGACGCTCAGTCTGGACATCACGGCCAAAATAATAATTTGGTGCCCGATAACGTGGTGCCTCTTGCCCATCCCAACAGTGTCTCAGTTTCCGACCTAGTCGATGCTAACTCGCAGGTGGCCATCAACTTCAATTTGCCAACTGATCCAAAGCAGTGTTAGCGGGGGACCTTGACCAACAGCTCGAGAAGTGCCCAAGGCGAAGGTGATGGGGTAAGCCTACGGCTAATTTTTGAAATTTTGTAGGCCTAACAAGCAGAAATAACACACTTGCAGAATAACAGCCACGGCCCCAACAGGGTCAAGCCCGAACAATCCCGGGAAAGCACCCGAAGAGACGAACAAACACCAAACAAATGAGTTAAAGTCCAGCCCCGGGTCAATCATGAGGTAATTAAAATGCTTGAAGCATTGGCGAAATGGGTGGAGTCAGGTGAGAATAAGATTGAGGCTAATGACAAGAAGGTAGAAACATACAATTCTATGTGCCCTTTAACACCAACAAATGAGGATCATCAAACTAGTGAGCCTTGATTTGCTCTAACAAAGGTGAATGCATCATAACACAAGCAAACTATCCATGCTTTCTGCATTTCTACTCAAGGCATCAACTACCATATTTTTCTTTCTCAGATGATACAAAATAGTGATATCATAGTCTACCAGCAAATGCATAACAACGGGGATAAGCCTCACCAACTGGTCCTCCACCTATAGGACGGCCTCTCACTAACTGGCCTCCAACTCTTACCTCTAGCTGGCAGAGAGGGTTATGTAGCAATCGATTTCAAAATCATGGAACGAGTACCCTACTGTGGCATACTGCTCTGCAAGCTAGGACAAAACTTCCTGATATGACTTGCATCTTCGCACTATTGGGCTAGCATGGGTGCTGAATCTGAAGTTGTCCCTGACGACCCGAATGACCATCATAATAACTCTGAATTAGAGGTACACTAACCCCGTGAGTCTATATATGTATTTGTTTCAAAATTCAAGTCTAATTCGACTATCAAATCTCAAAATTTTTATTTTTCAAAACATAGACAAAGTTTTTCAAAATTCCCCTTGATTCTCATAATTTTTTATGTTAAATCTCATTTATAATCATGAAAAATAGTTGGAAATTGATCAAAATCACCTACCCAATGATTGTAGATGAAAATCCTCCCTCCAAATCGCCCTCTACCGAATCTTTCAAAATATGAAAGAATGAGCTAAAATCCCAAAAGTCCAACTCTTAACCCAGCTACAAATGTCGCATTTGTACAGATTATCAAAAGATTCGTTCGAATCTGACCCAACATGAATTTTTAGCTAAAATGGTTTTTTGGCAGATAGAGAATGATACAAAACTCTATTATCTATATTTGAATTTCAAATTATATACCTAAGACAAGAAGAAGAAATTCGTTTTATTTTTCTAATTTCACGAAAGGAAGAACTCACTCTTGTTGATAAAGGCTTCTTGATTTGTAATCAGAAATATAAGTAAAAAAAAAAAGTTATCCTCAACTTTAGTTTTGATTCTTTCTACAATTAGATCTTCTATCACCAAAGAAAGCATCATTATTATCTTTGACCAAAAGTTCGCAATTGTGACCAAAAGTTCACAATTGCAGACATCGCAATTGCAACAAAAAGTTTGCAATTGCAAAGTACCAGCACCAACAATTGCAAACTTCACCGAAACGATCTGAAACCATCCTGAAGCTCATCTGGAACCTCCCGAACACAAATCATACTACGGACGTGCTCACGCACTCAAAACATTGGAAAAAAAGTTGTCTTGACCTGATATTGACCATGGTCAAACTTCAAATTTCTTAACTTAACTAGTCTCTCAGCCAATGATCCAAAATACACACAAGCCCCCCAGGACCCCGTAAAATCATACCAACACGTCCCAAAATATAAAACGAACCTACTCGAGACCTCAAACCCCGAAACATAACATCAAAACCACGAATTGCACCTCAATTCAAGCTTAATGAACTATAAATTTTCAACTTCTATAACTCGCGCTGAATAATATCAAATCAACCCGGAATGATGTCAAATTTTGTATGCAAGCCCTAAATGGTACAACGGAGCTATTCCAACTCCCACAATCGCAATCCGAACCCGATATCAACAAAGTCAACTCCCGGTCAAACCTCTCAAACTTCCAAACATTCAACTTTTCAACTTTTGCCAAAATGTATCAAATTAACCTACGGACCTCCAAATCCAAATCCGTACACGCGTCTAAGTCAAAAATCACAATACTAAGCTATAGGAATCATCAAAACACCATTTCGGAGTCGTCTACACAAAAGTCAAACTCCGGTCAATCTCGAATCATCAGAAAATCAAACTCGCCCACTCACGCAAGTCATAATACATAATGTGAAGTTGCTTAAGACCTTAAGACATCGAACATGATGCAAATCGTTGACCGTTCAGGTCGTTACATGTCTCACTCTTGATTGTCTCACATTGTAGACTAGCCTGGCATAGTCTCCCAATGATCGCCCAGGACTGGCTCTAACATTCTCAAACTGATGTTCCTCCCGAAGGCAATTTAAGTTGATCCTCTATTTTCTAGACTCGTCTAAAATTTCGTCATCTCTAAAGGTTGTTTCTCTGGCAGCAGCCTATCTTGCGGCTACTTCTCTCGTAGTTGCTTCTCTCGCAGCTGCTTCTTGTTCCATCTCACCTTGAGTTGAGGATTGCCTTGAGTTATTCCCGAGAAGTCCTTTATCTTTTCTTATATGTCGTAGGAATTTTTCTAGCTCTCGATCATATAAAATCAATTCCTTAGAGAAGGATCAGGTCATACACCAGAAAATTAGACATTGTCACCTGCAATCAAGTAAAAATTCACGTAAGCTACGACAAAAAGTAAAAATTGATTCTTGAATTAACATCAGACTTTATTTTAAACACTATTGATTGTGAATCCCCGATAACAATGTTAAAATTTGAGGAGCACTACATAGTATAAAAATAAGCTCGTGTTATTCCAAAGATAGTATAAAAAGTATCATCTTTACAGGAATTGGATTAAACAATATTTTAGTATTTCTTGGATTCACACTGTTCGGGATGAATAAGATTTGAGATGGTTAAAAAAATCAAAGTTAACATACTAAAATCATAATCTAGTAATATTGGTCACATAAAACTTGACAGTTGAGCTATGACAGAAACATGTCAATATAAGGAATAATGGTCACAATAAGACAGGTGCAAGATTGTTATCCAGGATCTAACTCTGTTCAATTTTTTATGGTTCTATTAATTCTCGTAGATTAAATAGGTAATTAGCATATTCTTAAAGTTAAGATTCTTCTTTCGAACGAACTCAATCTCTATCAAATAAACTAGTAATAAGCACAATGAAAATATGCAGGAACACGTTGATAGGAATGATCTTCAAAAAAAGTTTCTCACAAATATTTTCCTAACTTAGTTCACTTGATAATTCAAAAAGCTCTCATGATTACTTAGAAGAATCGACAATATGAAATAAAGAAGATAATGCAAGATGTTCACCAATTTGTTCCTCTTTCAATTAAATAAAATAGTAAATAATTCTCTAATTCAATTCAGAATTTTATCAATGAATTCAAACAAATAAAACAAGAGTTAAATCCATAAATAACAATAAACACCATATATATCAAAACCGTAAGGTATACTACTCCATAGATTCAGAGTAGTTCATCATCGATATGTTTTAAGAAATAGAAAATATTAAAAACAGTGTTATAAACTCCCTCATTGAACCGATTGTTGGTTGAAAACATATAAATTATTGTTTCCTCATACCTTAGTTGCTCTCTCGATCTGTCCTATGTTGAATCCCTCTTTAAAATCGTATTTAGTAAGTATTTATATCGTGTACAAATACCCTTGGACCAAATTATCCTTAATGAGTCAAGTGGACTATTCAGTGTCGAAATTACACTAATGAGTCACACGAGGTGATGCATGGAGCGTCGAATATTTCCCGCACTTCTTCAGTAAATTTACCTACTTTATTATGTTGATTCCTCTCCTTATGGTGGCATAAGGACAGTAAGGATCCCTCATTAATAAAGAAGTATACGGGTGAATTTAAGAATAAACGTCTATTGGCATTCCAGCCTAGCAACCATCGGAAGAAGGAAAGGCCAAGCCAAACAAGAAGTGAACTAATTCATTCGGGCAAGACATATTACGATGTGCTGACGTGCCCATTCCTATGGTCATGCCTTTATTTCTTGCAGGGTGATCCCTATTCAAACCAAAAGAAGTACTCCAGGGTCTTTCAGAAGCTATATATGTTTTTGGACACTGATGCACTTTTGGCTTGAGGCGACGCCTAGTGTATCGCCTTAGCCCAATTTGACTAGTTTCTCAGTTTTCTTCAACTTCTTGTATTCATGCTCTGTCTTCGAAACTCGAACTCGAACTCGATCCTGATTGATTTTCTTAGTTTTTTTCAAACTTTGAAGTTTCATATTGTCCATTTTAGCTCCAAAAGATACATTTCACTTCGGAATTAAATCATGCACATAAAAATCATGTAATAAGTACACAATATTCATATTTAAATTCAAATATGATTATAAAGTATAGTCAACAATGGGTGAAATAAAGCCAAAATCCCGTGTTTCTAGCCTACCATCATATGTCTTTGAAAATAACTATCTCTTATCGCAGAAAAGAAACAAAAATAAAAATAAAAGCAAACAAATCAGCATACAAAAAAAAAAAAAAAAACTAAGAATGTTTTATGACGGGGACCCAAGAAGATGCATCATTTCACATGGCATGAATTGATATGACAAACGGCCCTTGTCATAAATTATAATCCTTACTCCTCATTGTTTGAGCTATATTTGCAAAGTTTCACTCCTCAATTTAGTGACAGATTCAAAATTTGAGTTGAGCGAATCAGTTTTGAAATAAATTTTTAACTCTATTTACACTTGTATTTTTCTATATATACATGGAACCCAAAAGCATATTTCAATGATCGGCAGTCATTATATCCTAATCATCGACTCGTTGATTTTGTCATTCAATGTGTAACTGTCTATGAATAGATCTGCAGCTTTTGCCTCTAATCCAGGAAACAGGACCATTGAGAATTTATCTCTTCTTTCAAGACCAACTTATAACCGGTTTGGCCAAGTTTCCCAAGAGGTTAAAAATATATATTTTTTTTCAAAGCACTTTTTTTTTCTAACTTGAGGTGTTTGACCAAGCTTTTTGGGAGAAAAAATACNGCTACTTCAGCCCCGTATGCTGAAGTTATGCAAAAAAGCGGGTACAGTTATAATTTTTTTTACAAAACGAACATAAATTAAAATGTGACACAAAAAGCAGGCATAGAAAGTCTAGATCTTTCAGCATCAATCCTAAGTTCTCAGTACCGGGTTTTTTCTTTTCTTTTCAGAAAGATATGATGAGTGATCACAATTCACACAACTTTAAAACGAAAGCCTCCTATATAGTAATAAAAGTAACTTGTTTGTTCTTCTTTTTTTAATAACCTTTTTCTTTTTGGTTAAAGTAAAGCACTCTATGCATAAAGCACTATTAAAAGCAAATTATGGCATTATCTATTAAAAAGGGGTGGCTCATTTTTATGCTTTTGAGCTTCTCTTACGCGCCTTCAGCCATGTGTTTTAAAAGCAATATCCCACAAATAAATGCATAAAAGAATATATATATACGTTCGTACATAAAAAATGTATATATTTCATCTGATTCAACATGAGCATCTTTCTAGCCTTTTAAGTTTTGTAAAATACGTGTAATTTTTTTTAAAAACAAAAAGGTATTAGTTATTATTTTTTCAAATTTAACATTATCCTAATAATTATTTTATGTTATTTTTTAAAGTCTTTCCATACTTATTTACACTTATTAAAAATCAGATAGAAAGTTTCCTCTGTCCTAATGTAAGAAGTACTCTTTCCTTTTTAATCAGTTTTAAAAAGGATATACTTTTTTATATTAGTAATAAATTGACTTTAAATTTCTCATAGTATTACCCTTTACTGGAATTATTTATAGACATACAAATATATACGACTTGTTTTAAATCACAAGTTTCAAAAGTCTATTTTTATTAAATATCGTGATCAATCAAATATCACATAAATTAAAACACAGAAAGTAACTCTTATAATTAACGTTATTAACTGATTTAAATAATTAAATAACACTTATTTTGGACTAAAAGGAGTGATAAATATTGTCAGGGTGGTCTAGAGAAGAGGGGGGGGGGG
>ML404934.1:109488-122440 GCA_005239525.1 Nicotiana knightiana
ATGTTTTATGACGGGGACCCAAGAAGATGCATCATTTCACATGGCATGAATTGATATGACAAACGGCCCTTGTCATAAATTATAATCCTTACTCCTCATTGTTTGAGCTATATTTGCAAAGTTTCACTCCTCAATTTAGTGACAGATTCAAAATTTGAGTTGAGCGAATCAGTTTTGAAATAAATTTTTAACTCTATTTACACTTGTATTTTTCTATATATACATGGAACCCAAAAGCATATTTCAATGATCGGCAGTCATTATATCCTAATCATCGACTCGTTGATTTTGTCATTCAATGTGTAACTGTCTATGAATAGATCTGCAGCTTTTGCCTCTAATCCAGGAAACAGGACCATTGAGAATTTATCTCTTCTTTCAAGACCAACTTATAACCGGTTTGGCCAAGTTTCCCAAGAGGTTAAAAATATATATTTTTTTTCAAAGCACTTTTTTTTTCTAACTTGAGGTGTTTGACCAAGCTTTTTGGGAGAAAAAATACTTTTGGGAAGAAGCAGAAGCAATTTCTGAGAAGCAGAAAAAAGTAGCTTCTTGTCAAAAGCAGAAGCATAAGCAGTTTTGACTTTTCTTCTTACCAAGAATACCCTTAACAAAATATAGTATATACCAAAATAATTGTTTAACCTAATACTTAAGATATTAATATATAAATATTTCTTATTATTTTTAGGATAGCTTTTTAATATATAGTGACTTTAGGGGTAAATATTTTTATATTTTGTTGAATGATTTTTAATATATTTAACTTATATTAAAAGAATTAAGTACTTTTAAATTTTATTTTCATAGTTTACTTAAATAAAATGAAAAGATTTAATTATTGCATGTAATAACAAATTTTTGGGATTGTTTACTTACTTATAATATTAGCTATTAAGTAAATATATTCATGTCCTTATTCGTAATTTGATACTTAAAAGTACTTTTTGAAAAACTTGGTCAAACACAAATTATTGCTCAAAAATGTTTTTTAAAGTGATTAGCCAATTGCTTCTCTCTTTTGAAAAAATTACTTCTCAAAATAAGATAATTTATCCGGTTTGGCCAAACAAGATATTAGCATGCTAGTCAAAAAAGTTTATCTCCCCCATCTTTGGTTGGTTGCCTTAAAAGACATACGAACATTCTTTTGGAAGCCATCAAAAGTAGCGTTTGAATGAAAAAAAGGAACTCTTTTCTTTTAGTTTAGCGTACACAAACAAATATCACCCATACAAAGGTTTCTACAATCCTCTCTCTTTTGTCTGACCCACAACTGTTAAAAAGTAATACTATCTTCGTTTTAACGTGTACGAGATAGTTTGACTTGGTATAAAGTTTTAAAAAAAAAAGATTTTTGAAATATGTAATCTTAAAAGTTTAACGGTAAAAATATTATGGGTCATAATATTTGTGTCGCTATAAAAACTTCTCATTACAGGTAAAGTTGATAAAATGAAAAGTTCAAAATTAATTTTTTTATATTTTGTATAGAACTTGCTATTATTTAGCAATTCAAGGGAAAAAATGCCCTTAATTAATGAAAATCTCACTTACACAGATTGCTTAATATGGCGCAACTTACATTATGCAAGTGGTCCGAAGAATTACAGTAGGTAGATTAGTTATAGAAAAAGTAAGTCAAATAATTTATTGCAACTAATTAAAATATACTAAGTAATAGTAATAATTCTTTTACATTGTCAATATAAATAAGTTAATTCTACTCGTGGTAACAATCACATTTGCAGCATCATGAGCTAATCACAAATTTTCGAGTAATTTTTATTGGTAATCAGCTATGTGTTCATTATGCAAAAGTCATTTTTCTTTTTGTTGTTACGTAAAAATTATTTAACTTTGTGTTCATTACTCAAAAATTATTTTTCTTTCTTTTGTTACACAAAATTCATTTTACTACTCTATTTATCACAAAAGTTACATTAACCAGATTTTATAATATTTTTACTTGAAAAGTCCTATACCCTTGGCATTATAAATCCTCTCATTTATGTAACACCTTCTGTATTATATACTATGTTATATATTTTTACATAAGTATTTTACTTATAATTAAAATAATTATTGTATTTTTATTTATTATTTTTATAATATATTCATACATTTAATTTTTTCATGGAACTCAATTTGTTTAATCATATTTTAAACATAAATATATTTTAATATAAAACATTAAAATAATTTTTTTTATTTATTTATTTGAAATAATAAAAATAGATTTGTTTAACAAATGATAGTTTTTATAGTTAATAAGAATTCTAGAAAAAGTTTCAAAAATATTTGTGTTTAATATTAAGTTTTTTAAAGTTTTATCTATTAATATTATTTATTTGAAAGTATTAATTCGATGTGCCATGGTGCTAAATGTATTATTTGTTGGATTAGTGGGTATGGCTTGGCTGATAAATTAGTGAGCTTTGATTTTATAATTTTTATTAAAAATATCTCATTAAACATAGTTAAGAACGTGGACTTGAGATTTATTCACTGTAATATTATCGACAAATTTAATAATGCTACTTATATATTTTGAAAGTTAATGTTAAGAAAAAAAATTAAACATACGAATATATTATAAAAATAATAAATTAAATAATATTAAGCTATTTTAATTATAAATAAAATACTTGAGAAAAAGTATATTATATAACATATAACATAGAAGGTGTTGCATAAAATGAGAGGATTTATAATATCAAGGGCATAATAGACTTTTCAGATGAAAGGTTTGTAAAATCTAATCAAAGTAACTATTGTGATAACTAGAGCTTAGTAAAATAATTTTTGTGTAACAAAAGAAAGAAAAGTTAATTTTGGGTAACGAACATAAATTGAATAATCATCCATGAAATATACTCCCAATCTTCGGGTTTCCGTTGAAAGGCCTGGGGCTTTCCTGATTAGTGATTACTAATCTAGCATGTTTGGCCAAGCTTCTCCAAGTTGAGAAGCACTTTTTTTTTAAATGTGTTTTTTTTTTAATTGAAGTGTTTGGCCAAGCTTTTAGAAGAAAAAAAGTGCTTTTGAGTAGAAGCAAAAGCAGTTTTGGAGAAGCAGAAAAAGTAGCTTCTTCCCAGAAGCACTTTTTTGAACAGCACTTTTGAGAAAAGTATACTTAGAAGCACTTTTTAAAAGCTTGGCCAAACACAAATTGCTGCTTAGAAGTGCTTTACAAATTAATTAGCCAAACATAAACTGTTTTTCACCAAAAGTACTTTTGAAAAAAGCGTTTTTGAAAAAAAACACTTCTCAAAATAAGTTGATTTTTCCAATTTGGCTAAACGGGCTATAAGTCGTAAAAATTGCACGGGGCGCCCTATTTGGTCGCCCCCATTTAACCTATACCCATTTTTCTAAAAACTTTTAACTTGTACCCACTTTTTAGATAATTTCAGCCCCCTTTCTCCTCCTCCTTCTCCTCCTCCGTCTTCTTCTTCTTCTTCTTCTTCTTCTTCTTCTTCTTCTTCTTCTGTTGTTGGTGCTGCTATGGAACTTCAGTTCATGGGATGATTGCCATAAGTATGTTTATCAGAGCTGAAGTTCGCCAGATACAAAACAAAAACTTCAGCTCTAGAGCTGAAGTTCACCAGTTACAAAAATAAAAACTTCAGCAATTACAAACAAAAGCTTTGTGTTAAGACGTGCACAAGTTAAATAAAAACTTCAGCAAATAGAGAACAAAACTTCAGCTACTTCAGCTCTAGAGCTGAAGTTCGCCAGTTAAAAAAACAAAAACTTCAGCTCTAGAGCTGAAGTTCGTCAGTTACAAAACAAAAACTTCAGCTCTAGAGCTGAAGTTCGCCAGTTACAAAAAAAAAACTTCAGCTCTAGAGCTGAAGTTCGCCAGTAACAAAAAAAAAACTTCAGCAATTACAAAAAAAAAAGCTTTGCGTCAAGACGTGCACAAGTTAAACAAAAACTTCATCAAATAGAGAACAAAACTTCAGCTACTATGCTTAAGTTCATCAATTACAAACAAAAACTTCAGCACACTTAGTTCAGCACACTTGCTACTTCAGGCCCGTCTACTAGAATGTTGAAGTTTTGCGTGATTGCCTTGCTACTTCAGCCCCGTATGCTGAAGTTATGCAAAAAAGCGGGTACAGTTATAATTTTTTTTACAAAACGAACATAAATTAAAATGTGACACAAAAAGCAGGCATAGAAAGTCTAGATCTTTCAGCATCAATCCTAAGTTCTCAGTACCGGGTTTTTTCTTTTCTTTTCAGAAAGATATGATGAGTGATCACAATTCACACAACTTTAAAACGAAAGCCTCCTATATAGTAATAAAAGTAACTTGTTTGTTCTTCTTTTTTTAATAACCTTTTTCTTTTTGGTTAAAGTAAAGCACTCTATGCATAAAGCACTATTAAAAGCAAATTATGGCATTATCTATTAAAAAGGGGTGGCTCATTTTTATGCTTTTGAGCTTCTCTTACGCGCCTTCAGCCATGTGTTTTAAAAGCAATATCCCACAAATAAATGCATAAAAGAATATATATATACGTTCGTACATAAAAAATGTATATATTTCATCTGATTCAACATGAGCATCTTTCTAGCCTTTTAAGTTTTGTAAAATACGTGTAATTTTTTTTAAAAACAAAAAGGTATTAGTTATTATTTTTTCAAATTTAACATTATCCTAATAATTATTTTATGTTATTTTTTAAAGTCTTTCCATACTTATTTACACTTATTAAAAATCAGATAGAAAGTTTCCTCTGTCCTAATGTAAGAAGTACTCTTTCCTTTTTAATCAGTTTTAAAAAGGATATACTTTTTTATATTAGTAATAAATTGACTTTAAATTTCTCATAGTATTACCCTTTACTGGAATTATTTATAGACATACAAATATATACGACTTGTTTTAAATCACAAGTTTCAAAAGTCTATTTTTATTAAATATCGTGATCAATCAAATATCACATAAATTAAAACACAGAAAGTAACTCTTATAATTAACGTTATTAACTGATTTAAATAATTAAATAACACTTATTTTGGACTAAAAGGAGTGATAAATATTGTCAGGGTGGTCTAGAGAAGAGGGGGGGGGGGTACTTTAAAGGTGGGTGTAGAAGGGAAAAGTTGCTCTAATTTTGACATGACAGCCTTCTTATAATGTTAAAGGTGATGGATTACGTACCACACACTGCTTTTCCAAAAAGTATTAATTATTTTTAGGCCATTATTATGTAACGGCCAAATTTATGTTTCCATGCACTCGTTGAAGGATATATCATGAGAATATAAATATTTAAGGAATGTTCCCCAACTCTTGCTTTAGTAGTGCTTTTTGGGCCTTTTTTTTCCTTTATTATATTTAAGGAATATAAATTTTTTTTCCTTTATTATTTTTTCATACATCAGGATGAAACACAAAAAAATTAGACAATAAGGAAACTCTTGTTTTGTACAATAATGAAAGGTTAAATCTTGTAACTTTTCAATTTCTAGCTCCAAAGAGAATCATCTGTTTCAAAGATGTCTTTCTGGATGTATTTCATGAAAATATTAAAACTAAAATAAATTCAGCCACAAAAATATATTTGAATTGTCACTTCAGTTAATTGAGTCTTGCAAAATTAAAATCAGAAATACATCGTGTAATATCCAATATCATTAGATAAATTATGAAAAAATAACCTACACAGCAAGAATAAATATCATATATTTACTGGTGATGCTGGTATGAATTGGTTCAGTGCTTAAGTATTCATTCACATTCTTTCTACACATTGGTTTTCTTCGAATGATCTCTAACATGGCTAGTATAGGCTGGTCTCTAGCTTCTTGAGTCTAATGGTTAAAGATTTCACACATATCACTTTGGCAAAGTTTGATTTGATGAAATTTTCTACAACCATCTATGAGCTTCTGCATTTCTTTCTTGACTAGCAGATGTCTTCGGTTCATATAAAATGTCAAATTGTTACTCAATGAGCACTAATGTTGAAATAAAGTTGCAGTAGCTCAATATTTCATGATTGCAGCAAATAAAACGCTAGTTTTGACTGAAAATAATTGCATGTATGCAGAATTCTGGGACAAAAAGACCTAGAAAGAGAAAAGTATAACATCATTTAGGTTTCAGATCATCACTTGTGCTGCAAAATTCTTTTACTCAGAGAAAGATTGCAGTTGGATCCCCTGGTGATGGAGGATTCTGCCTCACCACAGCAGCATGAGGCCCAGCTCTCTCCAGAGCATCATCCGTCATAGATAATATATCCAATCTTTCAAGACCAAGTTGTCTCTTGATCAAGTCTGAGTTCTTCTCAAGGACTTCAATCTCGCCAAAAGGAAGCGTCACGTCCAACGCTTGAACCCCAACCGCCACAACTTCATCTTTCTTGAACCTCAAGAAAGGCATACAGAGTTTCTGTATTTGCTTGAAATTGCCTTGTTGCCCAAAATCACTCTTCTGCAATTCAGAGAGTATTTCTTTGTCAGGTGCAAAGGTGCCGGTTGAAGCGTCAAATTTCCTCTGCAGAATCTCCAGACATTCCCTTTTCCATCCACGGTACTGCTCATCCACATATATAAGGCCCTTAGTAGGTTTGTTTTGGCTACTCAGATTTACATTTCCTTTCTTTGAACCAGAAACCTGCTTCTGCAGGAGCTTCCTCATTGAGACAATAGTGTCTTGCAAATACTTGTTAGCCTTCTTAAGGGTAAGATCTGGCAATTCAGCCTCTGGCCACCCAGCTTTTATGCCACAGCTATCCTTCTTCAAAAGCTCTCTCCAAGCATATTCAGCATAGTGTGGGCAGATCGGAGCAATAAGTCGTGTTTGAACATCCATAAATCGCCATAGCAAATTCCGGTTCATGCCTCCTGAACCACACGAAAGCCTGTACTCATCTCTAGCAGCCTGAAGATCATAAAATCCAGTTTTCAGAGCTTCCCGGAACATATATTCACTATAGTTGTTCTCTGTTGTCCTGACTGCAAAATTTATTTCATTAGCAAATACGCAGTCTGCATATGTGGATGGTGGCCCACTTCTTAAAGATGACTCTGCAGCAAGAACCTCCTCCATCCATGCTATTTCTTTTGTAAGACGTAAGATGCCGGCATTAGCTGTTTCAAAGACAAAGTTAGCATCATCCATCCCATCACCTGCATCTGCAAGAGCAAATCGCGTGGCATCAGCTGAAAATTCTTCAATTGCCTGCCGCAGTGTCCGGAAATTTCCAGTAGACTTGGACATCTTCTCGGAGTTGAGCATTATATGCCCATTGCATCGGAAACCACGTGGCCAATGGTGGTTAGGGAAAATGGCAGTGTGGTTATAGATGCAAAAGGTAAGATGATTCTGAATAAGATCCTTGCCAGAAACTCTGAGATCGAATGGATACCAGTAGTCAAATTCCTGCTTCATCTCCTTGAGAAGTGAAGAAGATATAGAAGAATTTTCAGGATAAGGCCCGTTACAGAACAAGAATTCCCAGACCTCATCTGTCAGCTGCTCTGGTTTCACTGAAGAATGATCAGTACCATACATGTCCCCTTTCTGCAAGAGATGTGCCACAGTGTAATACGCCATGTAAATAGTGGAATCGGACAAGGACTCAACTAGAAAATCCTCATCCCAGGGGATACGAGTTCCAAGGCCAAAATTGCGAGAACATGCCCACTGATTAAGCCAGCTGAGAGTGTGCTCAAAGCCATGTCGTGTCTCATCAGAGTAGAGATTCATACTGGCTAAACACTCCTCTGCAGCCTTCCTCCATTCCGATTCTCCATAAGTGAGATACCACTGATCGGTCAAAGCCACAACACACTCATCCCCGGATCTCGACATGACCTTCTTCTCAGGTTCACTATATACTACAGCTTGATTCATCTCCAAGAGCTTGCTCCTGATCAGACCTTTCGCTTCTTGGACTCTCATGCCAGCAAATTCTCCAACAACCATGGTTCCCTCATAAAACCCGCCCTTGTAAATTGTTTTTTTGGCCTCATCAAGCTTATCTCTCTCATTCTGGCTCTTTATCTTTTTCTCAATGCAAATTCTCTCAGCCGACTTGTCTCCAAAATCTGGATGGTTGATAATCGGAACTATCTCAAAAGGCAAGACCCACTCATCCTTCAGACCAAATTTGGCCCTGAAAGCTGGCTTTGACTTCAAATCATGGAGGGCCATATAATCATCTGGGGAATCACTGGGAACACTAGTTACAACTCCAGTACCCTTGTCAGTAAGAACAGATAACATGGGCAGAGTGTATATTATCTCATTAAATGCCAAGGGAGACCTCAGGGGTAAACCTATAAGATCATGACCAGACAATTCAACCAAACAAGTCGGCTTCTCAGGGATACGAGACAACCTTTGATAGGCTAGATTAAGTGCTGCCCTATAAGTCACCACAAAAACCTCAGTATCATTAATCTCAAAAGCCCCGTATTTTCCGTCTGGCAATACCCAAGCATTTGTTTGTCCATACATGGTCTCTGGTCTCAATGTAGCTGCCGCAAGGTACACCTTTTTTCCCTCCAGAACACTCATCTTTGGTGGAAAAGGTGGGACAACTTCCATCTTGATAAGAGTATACTCCTGAGGAATAACTCCTTCACCAGAAGAACGGTCATGATCAGCACAAGGCTGACCATCTAGGGGTGAATATACGGTGTACCTAAGATCTTTAACAATCTTTCCCAAGGTTTTCAGTTTCCTCATTTGCCACCGCACAAATGAATCAAAGTATGGATTCATATCAGTTGTAATAAAAGTTCTCCGCCAATCGCAACCCAATCCAAACTCCTTTAGATCCTCTACAGCCAGTGGTGGAAAGTAGGTTAGCCAGTAATAAGGATCCGTAAACCGAGCAATCTCCTCGTCAGATAGACCATAGCTCTGCATTATCTGCCACTGGTACTTATCACCGCCAGCCTTTGCTACGGCCTTCGACTTTTTCCCTTTGAATTTTCCACCTGGTGCGGGCTGGTTTCCTTCAGTCTCAGCCTTCACGTCTGTTTCAATACTCTCCTCTTCCTTCACTAAAGGAAACACAGGAGGGTTCCCAAACCTCGCAATTTCCCTCGAAAGCTTATCCGAAGATGCCTTTATGGGCATCCCAGTGCAGTGAAAGGCAAAGGGTAATAGAACAGTAGCGCCTCTCAATCTGTGATATGCTGCAGCAAACTCAAGCTTTGACAATGAAAATGCATGGCCCAAATGTAGATATCCATTCATGTAAGGAAAAGGGAAATTCCCATAGAACTTTTCACCCACTTTAGGAGGTAAATCTTTAGGATCAGCTCTGAAAACATCATCTTCTGCCCACCACTCATGTACCTGTGTTTCTATTTCCCGCAATCGGTTCCTTCGGGCAAAACTTCTGCCTCCTTCTTCTGCCATCACTTCTCTATCACTAGCAACCCCACAGAATCTGCATAAAATCAGCAAAATGGAATTAGAAAAGAAAAAAAACTTTTTCTTTTTATTTTTGTATGAGTAATTAAAAAAGAAGAAATTTCCTAAGCGACTTCACATAAGCTGCACTAGAAAAATACCAACAATTATTTTTTGTTTATAAAAAAAAGGAGAGTAGCAAGATTGGCCCCTCACTTACTTGTAAATTCTGATTTTGGTCGATGTGAAATATGACTAAACATTTTTTGAAATGGTGTCTGGGCCGTTTGCACGTACCTCGACTAATTCCATTAATATACTATCTCCAAACGGCACAGAGGACAACTCTGTCCACCAAGTTTTAGACAAATAAGAAGAAATAACATAGTGTTTTTGTCTCTACTAGGATTTAAACCTAAGACCTCATGGTTCTCTACCCACTGCACTGACCAATAGGCTACACCTTAGCAGGGGCGGATCTATAGCCTCAATTATGGGGCACGTGAATCCATGGTCCCTTCGTCAAACTAGGTAGTTAACGTATGTATTTTCTAGAATTGATCCAATTTTATATATTGGCATCCATGCTCCATAAAGATTGAATGATGCACTTGGTTCAATACTTAATTATTTACTCAAAGAAACAGGAGAAATTCCCACTTTACACTTTTTTCCCTTCTTTCATTTGTGGTGCACCCATGTTCTAGAAATCTTAGATCCGCTTCTGCTAACCTTAGGGTTGCAATATGACTCAACATTATTTAACCTTCAATTAAGTAATATACGTCTTTTTGGTCCCTTTCATGTAGAAAATATGTCACATTTAGATTATTTTAAGAACCATATTAGCTTCAAATATGGTAGTACAAGTTTAACACAACACATGGGTAATTAAGTGGTCAATTTCTAAATATTCACAAGAAAATGGATCAAAAATTCACATTTCAATTAATCGTAGGTTAAATGTGCTTACTCTAGAAATCACAAGGACCAAAATCAGAAGTGCTATTAACCCAAAAAAGAAAAAGAAAAAAGCAAATGTGAGGTCTTTCTATCGATTCAACAGATGAAATTCAATTGCGCCATTGTTTCAGAAGCTCGCTCTGTTCTCTCAAAGGCAATCTACTCAAATTATTAGGATAATGAAAAACTTATTTTAAAAACACTAAAGTTAACTTATCAATGAACCCACTCAAGACTGAGGCTTTATGATTTTTCTTTTAGTATAGGAATTGAAGGGTATTAGGAAATTAAAAAGAGAAAAAAGCAAAGTGATCCATCTGAAAGTAGAGCTATTCCTAGCAAATGTAAATCAAGAATTGAGAAAAATACAGAAAAAGAGACAAATAGGGAAAAGAGTTTACCTTGATTTGCTTAGGTTGAATGGGAAGACAACATATGACGAAAATGGCTTGGGCTGAAGCAGATATCGTCTCAGCGCCACAGTGAATGAGAAACGAACTAGAATGGATCAGGTTTCTCTAGGGTTTTTGCTCAAGGAAACTGTTTCTACTGAATTTTCTGAATGGTCCCTACAAAAGCTGGACAGAGCAACTTGGGGCGTTTGGACATAAGAATCGTAAAATTCCAAAGAAAAAGCGAAATAAATTTTCAAGTAAAATGATATTTGAAAATTAGAGTCTGGACGTACAAAAAAATTTCTTTTTTTAAAAAAGAAATTCAAAATAATTTTTGGTCATCCCATTCTTATCAAATTTTTTAATTTCACTTGAAAATTTATTTTCAATTTTGAAAAATTGGTATCGAAAATGGGAATTTGTTAGTTTTTAATTTTAAAAAATTTAACTTATACTTTTAAAATTTATAAAATGATCCCAGCAGCTATTAACCTACAACTATCCATCGAAACATAAAACGTGTATGTCTTCTTTTTCACCAAAGTCTGGATTGTGATTGCTTGTGGTATGTTGTATAATTTTTTACGTGAACATCAACGCAGTGATGGAATATTTACAGAGTATGAACATGATGATATAGTTGTTGATGACCCCGACTAACAACCAACTGAGATTAACAATGTTAAACAATAGCATTTTGATTGTTTATTTCAAGTAGGATAATCAAATGGGGTGGTTTTGATATATTTTACAAGTTGTGGGATATAAATCATGTTTCATGATTTTGAAAAAAAAAGACATACAAATATATTGCAAAAATTATAACCAAACACAATTTCATCTTCAATCGAAATTTTAGTGAAATTTCAAATTCCAAAAAAAATTTGGAATGCATGTCCAAATGCCTATTTAGAGTTGTGTTTGAACATGGTATAATTTTGGATTGTTTTTGAATTTTGCTGAGTGATCTGAGTAAAAATTTTGAAAGACAGTTTTTTAGAGTTTTTTGAAAATTTCCAAAATTTATTTCCCAGTGAAAAATAAAAAATTTATGGCCAAACACTAATTTTTTTTAAAAAAAATCGAAAAAAGTACAAAAGTTTTATGTCCAAGCGGGCTCTTAACCTCACGAGATTATTTATTTTATCTCACTTATTATCGCAAAAAACCTTTTACCGTATATCCGTATCTATATATTTGTGTAGTACTATTTTAAAATAGTGCTATTTGATATTATTCTATGAATTCTAAAAGATCTATACCCAAGGTGCCTTTACAATAAAAATAAATTTTTTTTCTTTTAGGCAGTCGTATAGTCGTAAGAATGATTTTATCATTAATACATCGTAACTAAATCATCCTCGGCACAACAAAAATAACTCTATGTCATACAAATAAAATAAAATATATATGTCACAACCCAATTCATACTATAGACTGTGATGGCGTCCAATGTCACCGCTAGGCAAGTCGACGGTGAACTATCATATGATTGTTCATTTTAATATTTTTTTTAAAATCATTGATTTTATTTAATAAGGGAACGATTGATAGGTGATCGTATAATGTAAAGCATGAAATAAACGAAAGAGTGAAATAGTGAATTTAATAATCAAAATCATGAAATATCTACTAAAATCTCCCAAAACGCAGTGTCACAAGTACACGAGCAAACTAGTAGAATATACAAAACCTCATATACTACTATCTGGAGTAATATAGACAGAAAAATAAATACAAGAGACTCTGGTGCTGCATAATGGGGCATACGGAATAGCTCACCACTAAGTCTCCGGGTAGCGGGGGTACGCGCCTGAATGGCTGCCAGATGCACCTACCTCAAATTCTGCACGATTAGTGCATAAGTGTAGCGTGAGTACATAAACAATATGTACCCAGTAAGTATCTAATCTAACTTCGAAGAAGTTGTGACGAGGGGCCGACGTAATTATCAAGTATAATCGAACTCCGAGCCATCAAGTAATTATAAATATCACATACTAATTTCAACAAATAAGAGCCATCAAGTAATTATGAATTCTCAAGCCATGGAAGAAATATCAAGTATAATCGGACTCCGAGCAATATCACGCACGGTTTATGTTGAGATAGTACGGCCCGATCCAAAATATTGTGTATACTGCTGATGAGTGGCTAGAATTCATGATTTTAAGCATTATATACCTTGCATTTTATGTGCTTT
>ML404938.1:0-24312 GCA_005239525.1 Nicotiana knightiana
TTCAGTATATTGGGTGTTGAAGTCTTTTAAAAATGAACTAACTAACTTCAGCATGTTGGGTGCAGAAGTCTTACAAATGAACTAAATAACTTCAGCATATTGGGTGCTAAAGTTTTTACAATTGAACTAAATAACTTCAGCACCGTTGCTGAAGTTTTGCAACTAAACTAAATAACTTCAGCACTTCTGCTGAAGTTTTCACAAATGAATTGATAACTTCAGCACTTCTGCTGAAGTTTTCACAAATGAATTAATAACTTCAGCACTTCTGCTGAAGTTTTCACGAATGAACTAATAACTTCAGCACTTCTGCTGAAGTTTTCACGAATGAATTAATAACTTCAACACTTCTGCTGAAGTTTTTCACAAATGAACTAATAACTTCAGCACTTCTGCTGAAGTTTTCACAAATGACCTAATAACTTCAGCACTTCTGCTGAAGTTTTTCACAAATGAACTAATAACTTCAGCACTTCTGCTGAAGTTTTCACAAATGAACTAATAACTTCAGCACTTCTGCTGAAGTTTTTCACAAATGAACTAATAACTTCAGCACTTCTGCTGAAGTTTTCACAAATGAACTAATAACTTCAGCACTTCTGCTGAAGTTTTTCACAAATGAACTAATAACTTCAGCACTTCTGCTGAAGTTTTCACAAATGAACTAATAACTTCAGCACTTCTGCTGAAGTTTTTCACAAATGAACTAATAACTTCAGCACTTCTGCTGAAGTTTTCACAAATGAACTAATAACTTCAGCACTTCTGCTGAAGTTTTTCACAAATGAACTAATAACTTCAGCACTTCTGCTGAAGTTTTCACAAATGAACTAATAACTTCAGCACTTCTGCTGAAGTTTTCACGAATGAATTAATAACTTCAACACTTCTGCTGAAGTTTTTCACAAATGAACTAATAACTTCAGCACTTCTGCTGAAGTTTTCACAAATGACCTAATAACTTCAGCACTTCTGCTAAAGTCTTCACAAATGAATTAATAACTTTAGCATATTGGGTGCTGGAGTTTTTGCAATTGAAATAATAACTTCAGCACTTTTGCTGATGTTTTCACGATTTATACTAAATGACTTCAGTACTTCTGCTGAAGTTTTCACAAATGAATTAAAAACTCCAGTACTTCTGCTGAAATTTTCTCGAATGAACTAATGACTTCAGCACGTCTGCTAAAGTCCATTTTTTTTTTGAAAAAACGGGTATTGGGCTGGGTTGCTGGGTCGTGTAGAGTTAAGGATTGGGCCTGGGTAATTTTAGCCCAGGTCTGATTTTAATCCCCTTTAATTAACTAAACCAATTAAAGTAATTAAATTCAAATCTAATTTAATCCAAGAAATTTAATAATTAATTTTAAACCTTATTTTACATCTATTTACAAATTAGTCAAGAATAAAATGACTAATTTTATATTCCTAATAAAATCTATGTTTCATTCGAATAAAATGATTAATTTTTAGTAATTAGTTATTAAAACTACATTACGTTAAATAACCATCATTCGTCTATTATATAGTTAATTATAAAAAATAAAAAAAATGAATTATGCAAAAAATATAAATCTTTCACAATTAAACACAAGAAAATCAACAAAGATTCATAAAATCAATTGATTTATTGAGATTTTTATCGGATGATATGGCGAGTAAAAATCACATGCTCACAGCCTCAACGCATCCTTAGAGACATTTGTTTGTTTTCTCCCCCAACAAGTGTCCACAAACCCCTTCAAATGTTTGCATGCATTTTGACTTGGAGCACCGGTGAAGAAACCTCATTGCTCTAGCAAAGTGAGCATCACATTGGTGATTTGAATGTTGCCCGCCCGAATACGGGGAGGGACTATTGCGCTTGCATCCTTCATCTGACAGGAACTGGAGTTCTGCGGCCGCACAATTCTGAACTGCGGCCACAGAGCAACTTTTTTGCGGTCCATAGATTTAGAACTGTGGGCACAAGACAATCTTCTGTGGTCTGCAATATTAGGGTTGCGGCAGCAAGGCAATCTTCTGCGGCAGCACAATTCTCATCTGTTTTTCATTGAGGCTCTGGACTTGGTCTTTTTGCCTACTCTCTGATCTTGTGCTTAGAATGATCCTTCTTTTAGTCGGATTTCATCTCGGGGGCTCAACTTCCAGCATTCCTGTAATTTTGCGCAATTTCATTAGTTTCGGGAACACAATCCATGCTTTTAGACTAAAATAAAATTTAAAAGGCGCTAATAAGTAGTCAAAATCTTTACTTATCAAACATCCAATAGGAACTCCCAAACCTGGTGTCACAAGTGCATGAGCATCTACTAAGAAGTACAATAATAATACAACATATCCGGAATAAAAGTTAGACAGGAGAATATAAATAACTCTAATGGAGACTTTTTATGTTGCGGATCGTAACATGGAATGCAACTCAACGTAAAATCCCTGCAACAGCCGCACCTCTAAGCCCAAAATATCACCAAACACACACACACACACACACACACACACACACATACATATATATATATATATATATATATATATATATATCAACAAAAATCACAACATACCCATTAAAATCTCACTAGTGGGGTCTGGAGAGAATAGAGTGTACGCAGGCCTTACCCCTACCCCGAAAAGGGTAAAGAGGTTGTTTCCGGGACTCGCGACTCAACAAGAGAGACAATAATATCAGAAAAGAAACAAAAGAAAAGTCATGTAACAACAATAGATGCTAGAAAAAAAATAGCAACAACGAATAAGTGAAAGGACAATAACACAAAACTATGTAAAACAATAATGTGAACACAATATTGACCGATAACAAACCTAAACAAAACTCTATTATACTACCCGGTACAAAGAGGGAAGAACTCTCGACTACCCCCTAGCCTACCACCCTAATGCTCGACCTCCACATGTTCCTATCAAGAGCCATGTCCTTAGAAATCTGAAGCCGCGCCATGTCTTGCATGATCACCTCGCCCCAATATTTCTTAGGCCGCCCTTTGCCTCTTCTCGTACCTGCCAAATAAAACCGCTCACACCTCCTAACCGGTGCATTTAGGCTTCTCCTCCGCACGTGTCCAAACCATCTAAGTCGCGCTTCCCACATCTTGTCATCCACGAGAGCCACACCCACCCTCTCCCGAATATCTTCATTCCTAATCTTATCAAGCCTAGTATTCCCACACATCCATCTCAACATCCTCATTTGTGCTAGTTTCATCTTTTGGATATGTGAATTCTTGACTAGCCAACACTCAGCTCCATACAACATGGTTAGTCTAACCACCTCTCTATAGAACTTACCTTTGAGTTTCGGTGGCACATTCTTGTCACATAGGGCTCCAGATTCTAACCTCTATTTCATCCACCCCACCCCAATACGTTGCGTAAAATTCTCGTCGATCTCCTCATCTCCCTAAAAAATTGACCCTAAGTACTTAAAACTTTCTCCCTCCCCATCCTCGTTGATCTCCCCATATCATCATCGAATAACATACACCATGGAACCTCTCCCTCCGGAGTCTTTACACCCCAGTGAGCGCACAAATAATTGAGGGATGGATCTTGTCCGAGTGTTATGTTCCGGAGATGGACCTTCTCCGTGGGGCTTATGTTCTGAAGATGGATCTTCTCCATGGGGCTCGATCGGCCTTTTCCTTGGTACTAGGTGATTGTGTCACTTGTGTTTATGTAATATCCGGGATGGACTTTCCCTGGGCCGGAAGGCCGTATTCTAGTACTGAGTGGACCACCTTATGAGAGTTTGATTACTGAGTACACATCATTCTTGATTCTATATGAATTCATGCTAGTATGCAGGGCTACAGACATAAATTGATGCATCTTGTTTACTTTCTGATATATTATTGTCATGTCAAAGTTATATACTATTGTTCGAATTATCGGAGGTTTATTCTAGCACTACCTCTCAGCCCGTAATTTGGTTTCATTACTACTGAGTTGGTGTACTCACGTTACCCCCTGCACCTTGTGTGCAGATCCAGGTACATTGGGACTCAGCTCTGGTCAGTGAGTAGCAACAGTTTCATCAGAGTTGACGAGGTAGCAGCTGGCGACCGTGATCTCGTCATCTCTTCCTTTTCTACCTTTTGTATTTATTTTCAGACTATGGTGATCATTTCTTTTTGGTTGTATTAAGTACTAGCAGCTCATGACTGTGTGACACTGGATCCGGGGTTTGTAGGATTTGGGTTTTGATTTTCATAAAATTGTTTCCAAATTCTGATTTACTATTATTATTGATTTGAGACTTGTTAAAAATGGTAATTTCTCTGATAATTGGACCTAGATTAGTTATAGATAGGTGGCTGGCATGGTTCCACGACAGGCGCCATCACGGCTTCGAAATTTGGGTCGTGACAAGTTGGTATCAGAGCTCTAGGTTAAATAGGTCTCACCAGTCATGAGCAAGTTTATTAGAGTCTTGCGGATTGGTACGGAGGCGTCTGTACTTATCTTCGGGAGGCTACATAACCCTTAGGAAAATCTCACATTCTTGAACTCTTGCCTTGCGAATCCGTTGATTCAACCTAAAGCATAATTCTTTGAATTCCTTCCATGTATTCGAATGCGCACGCGAACGCTTGGTATGAGTTGTGCGTGGTCGTCTTGTGACTTCCAGGGATGAGGTGTGATTTTTTTTAGCATGTTGATAGTGGGCCATTCTGGAGTACTTGAGGCCTGATTCTATCTGTGACTTGAGTGCTGAGATTTTGTTTGTGTGAGCAGTTGTGTTGGGGGACTTATATGTTTGTTTGTGCCTTTATTGAGGGGACTTTGTGACTAGATGACTTCGTGGTGAGAGTGATTAACAATTAGATGTGTTCAGGTTGTTTGATTGTGATGAGAATTGATTAGCGGGAGATGTAGCAAAAATCATTGAGTAATTGACCTCAGCCTTAAGTTAGAATATGGCATCGAGTTGTGAGTGTATCAGAAGGACTCTCATGTTGTTTAGATGTGGAGTGAACCGGATCTTTCTATTATGTTCTGAGCTCCTCGTAATGCCTTTTGGGATGACCAATGCCCCAACATCGTTCATGTATTTGATTGACAGTGTATCCAGCCCTGTTATAACTTCTTTGCTATTGTATTCATTGACGGCATCCTGGCGTACTCTCGTAACCAGGGGTAGCATACTCAGCATTTGACGATGGTATTACAATGATATAGGAAGGATAAGCTTTGTGCGAAATTCTCCAAGTGTAACTTTTTGGCTCAGTTCAGTAGCATTCTTGTGACACGTGGTGTCCAGTGAAGGTATCCGTGTGGTCAGACGAGTGTGAGTAGAGCTTCCAGAAGCCCAAGAATTCCTTGACCACAACTCTAGTGTTAGTATTGCCATCAGCTTTAGGTTCTTATACCGCTTGATGGGATGTCTAGGGGGTAGGCAGTGGTTCTGTTCTAATGTAGCAAGGCATAGTAATTTCGTGATAGCTATGATTTTCGGAAGTGTATAGGGAGATATCATTTTGAGGTTAAGTCGGCATGGGTATCTCCTGCGGGTTGTCCTGAGGTGTGACCCTTGTGTCTATCTGTAGTAAGTTCTCTCTACCAGTAGATGTTGTATGTTGTAATTGGAGTTTAGCTCGCTTATGGGATTTGGCATGATCATTACAATCGTGAATGTGAGATTTGCATTTGATTTGAGTGTTAGATGGTTTGGGTCATATAAGAATATGGAGGATTTAGTTGAACCCCACCACAGTATGGTGGCAGTGATAGTGTATGGGCATCATGAGTTATTATTTGTCTTGATATTTGGATTTGATCCAAGTGGGGAGTTTGCTAATGATAAGTTAATTACACGATTATGTGTTGTATTGGTTTCGTTTCGAGGTATGTTGGTGAATCAGTTATGACCTACAAAGGTGGAGTCGGGGAATGACTCGAGTGATGGAAATTTCTTCGATACAAGTTGTAATGTACTTTACGGATAGTGGAATTCATTGTATGATGGAGTTGTACTGGTAAGTGTAGAGCATGAAATGTATGAGCATGTTTGTTGCTTCAAAGGTGTGGATTACTTTCCTTGTATATGGATTGCAAGCGGGGTCAATTCGTTCTGTTTACTTGGTTAGTGTAATTGAAATTGCGTAGAGTAAATGGCGTTCGAGAATGGTTCAGAAGGATTCAAGGTTATATGTAGCGATCGAGGATCTTCAAGGTGTGAGAAGGGCTAGAACTGAGATTTACGGGAAATGTGTCAAGGCTTATGGTGTATTTGCATTATCATGGATTCTATCCATCAGTATCAGGAAAGTGAAGGTAATGACTTTAAATTCATAGGAAGTCTCTTCAGGGTAAGTATTTCTAATGTGGTGCATTCGGGGATAATTGAGGGAGTATTCAGCGGCCTATGAGCCTTAGACGGTATATTTTTATGCTCGGGTTTCGTGCGATGAGTTGGATTGAGAATTGTGGTATTATGGCAATAAGAAGTATCAATTCGAAGGTAAGTTAGAAGGAACTTGAATAAATAGGACAGTTTGGTAGTAGGTCAGATCGGGATGATAAGGGATATGGTTAGTTCTTTGGGTGTTTATAAGGTAATGAGTTGTTACATGTGTTTATTAGCAATTCTCTTGGAATTTGGTGGCATGCGTAGCTTGGTTGAGTTAGAAGGATTCAATCCTGACGGTTTGGTGTTGTACAAGTGTGATTCGGGAGTTCTTGATGGTTTCTACCACGGTTTGGGATGTATATTTCTACGGGCGTGAGGGTCAGGTGATGTATAGTGATTTTTCTTCTAGATGGGATCGAATGGAAATTTCTTGGCTAGTTGGGTACGTAGTTGTTGTGGCTAGGAAGGGAGCATGAAGTTCTCATATTTATCATAGGATTGCATGGCGTATGCGGTATTTTGTGTATAGTGGAGAGTGGCATATGTGAGGTCACGGTTCAGTTCTGGAAGGAAGGTCAAAACTGGCAGTTTCAGATGATTAGGTAAAGGATACCACTATTGGGTGGCTGGATGAGAGTATACATTCATTAAGGACAATGTGTTTAAGGCAATGTGTTGAATAAGGGTGCTTCATTGGTGTTACGACGCTCTTTTGTTGGATCGACTGCTGATATTCAAGGTTTCTTGGTGACACAAAGTAATTATGAGGGTGTCCCTCGTGGAATGAAAAAGTATTAGGGGCGCGTTATATAATTGAGTGGTGGAATTGGGATCAAATATGGTAATTGGTGCCGCATGGGTTTGAGACTGGGAGTTTTCATGAACTGATTATTTTTGTAGTTGTGAACTACAAGGATGCGAGCAAATCTAGTCAGGTGTTAGTATATGTCATGATTCAGTCATTATGAACTTTCGAAGAGTTATCTACCTGTTGTGGGCGACCAGAGTTGACTTAGAGTTATTGGTAGGACAGTATGGGTGTGTGTCCTGCACCGAGTAGGAAGTGTTGACCCAAAATTGCTATTGTTGAGGGATGTACCATTTGATTGTCACTGAGCTTATTCGTGTTTCGTAGTGTTCTATGAGTTACCTTTCGGTGTTTCGAGGAGTTGTGATCGTTGGTTATATATGTGCATAGGGTGTAGTTCTATCGGGGCTTTATAGTGAGATTTGAGTAAGACAAGTAAGTAGCTGTTGCATGATTGAGATTTGCTGGTTATGTTCTTTATGATTAGGGTGGCATGGTATCGTCCAATTTCCCCCGTGGTTATGGCAATGCACATTGAGTAATTGATGTCGAATTTTGCATGGTTATTGATTTTTAGCAAGGTGGCTTGGAGTGTGTCATGTGGTCCAGCGGTTGGATAGGATCACGCTTTGCAGCTCAGTTAGGTAGAGGTATGATCCTTGGTGTCGGATTTGTGTGATGTGGTTTCACGATGTGTATCAGGCTTTTAGCATGATGTGGTAATGGTAAGTGTTAGTGGCAAGATAGCCCTCTCGTGTGAGTCTTCTTTATTTAATGAATTGAGCTCTTGGTATGTGGTTATTGAGTGCACAAGTTATGGCTCTGGAGTGTATTGATACTGATCGGGCGAATGGTTGCTGGTTTATACGTGTTTCTTTCATCGTCGGCAGTATATGGAAGTGTTAGAACGAGGCATGGTTTGATAAGAGGGTATCTACTGGTATTGAGTTATTTGAACATCTATTGTGGTTAGGAGTTATTGCTATGAGTGGTTGAGCCACGCGGTATATTATGTGATATCATCTTGGGTTACGGATATGGTTTGATACAGCGTGTTTAGACTATTTCAGCTTATAGTCGTGGAAATTTGAACTTGTTAATTATTCCAGAAGTGGAAACTTGGTTTTAAGGTTTATGGGTCAGGATTTGATAATGAAATTTCAGTTATGTTGTGTTATCAGACGTAGATGGGGTAGGGTGACATGGTATCACCTACGAATATGTGCATGGAAGGTTACACAATAATTTTTGGTGGTGTTGGAACAGCTCTAGGCACGTGCGAGGACGAACATATGTTTAAGTGGGGGAGAATGTAACGACCCGGTCGGTTGTTTCGTAGAACTTGCATTATAATTACTGTTATTGCCCTGTCATAGGTTGGTTGTACTGTTATTGATGTCTTAGAGTTGGTAGGCTTGAAGTCAGAATGGTTGCAGTGATGATTTAGTCACTTAGTCTTTAAAAAAAAGCCTTAAAATAGGAAAAAGTCAAGTGAGGGTTGACTTATTGGTAAACTACATCAGAATGTGGATTTGATAGCTCGGATAGCTCCATTAGGTGATTTGGGACTTAGGAGTGTATTCGGAATGTTTTTGTGATTTCCGCTGTAGAATTAGGCTTGAATTGGCGAAAGCTAGTTTTTGGCAATTTTCGGTCGGCAGTGGAAAATAGGCTATCGGGGTCGAAATGGAATTTCTATAGTTGGAAAGGTTCGTAATGTCATTTTGGATATGCCTGCAAAATTTCAGGTCAATCGGAGTTGTTTTGGGTAGTTTCGACATCGTTGGTGGAATTTAGAAAATTCAAAGTCATAGGCTTGAATTCGATGTGTTTTTGGGGTTTTGATGTTGTGTTTGATGTTTCGCAGGCTCGACTAAGTTTGAATGATCATATATGATGCGTTGGTATGTTTGATTGGGGTCCCGAAGGGCTCGGGATGGTTTCAGGTGGTTAACGGGGAGTTTGGGATGGTTTTGATATTGCTGATGTTGTTGTTACTAGTGTTTTCGCACCTGCGGAAGGGGAGACGCAAGTGTGGTTCCGCAGGAGCGGACATGGCACTGCATGTGCGGAAGTTTGGCTGAGTGAGAAGAGTCTGCAGCTGCGAGGTAATTGTCGCACCTGCGAGGCCGCAGGTGCGGGAGGTCGATCGCCGGTGCGGAAGTTGAGGTCCTTGGGGTTTTCCGCAGGTGTCCACCAGGGATCCGCAGGTGCGAGTAAGTGGTCGCAGGTGCGGAACCACTGGGCAGAAGGTATAAAAGCGTGCCTTCGCGAATTTTAGTCATCTTTCTCAATATTTCATCCGGGTTTGAAGCTTTTGAAGGGGTTTTGAAGAGGGGATTCGATAGTTCTTCATTGAGGTAAGGTTTCTAGACTCTAAACACGTTTATATGTGATTAAAGGTCGGATTTATGGTGGAAAATCAGGGGAAAATCAGTGCAAATTGGGTTATTAGGGCTTGGGATTAGGAGGCTTTAAAATGGGAATTTGAGGGGTCATTTGGACTCCGATTTCTGTGTTCTTTGTATTCCTGGGAGGATAACGTTTCTTGTGGTGTAAATTTTATCGAGTTCCGAGATGTGGGCTCGGGGGTCGGGTTTGACCAATTTCGGGATTTTTGAGTATTTTTTATAAATTTCGATTGGGATTAGTTCCTTAGCACATTATAATGATATACATCTGATTGTTGGTAGATTTGGAGCACGCGGAGGCCGAATTTAGAGGCAAGGGCACTGCAGAGCAGTATATTAGCCGATTTTGAGGTAAGTAACGCTTCCAAAATTGGAACTGAGGGTTCGAAACCCCAAATTATCTGATATTTGATGTTAATTAAGGTGACACACTTGCCAAGTGACGGGCATGCGGGCGTACACCGAATATTTGTAGCCTGGCTCATCCCATGGCACTGTCTAATGGTTATCTCAGGTTGATATCTTTACTGTGAAGGTTGAATTTACCTTGAACGCAATAGAAATCATGCTAAGTATAAATGTTAAGGCTTCACGCCGATATGTTTAGACCGGAACGGTCGATTATTGCTGTCTCTATATGTGACTATTGCTTTCATGTGCTCAGTCCTGTTATAGTATATGTTTCACGCCTCAGTCTCATAAGTTGCTAGTTTATTTTATATTATCATTGGTTTGGGGTGATTTCCATATGTTAGAGCATTGTGAGTGAGACTGGAAGGTACTAACTGAGTGAGGCTTGGAGCCTGGTTTTGAGACAGTTATGAGGTCGGACTGCACACCGCAGCGACCCTGGAATCATGCCTTCGTTGGCTTGATATAGCGCCTGGGCTTATAGGAGCCCCTCCGGAGTCTTTACACCCCCAGTGAGCAGACAGATAATTGAGGGATGGATCTTCCCTGGACATGGATCTTGTCCGAGTGTTATGTTCCGGAGATGGACCTTCTCCGTGGGGCTTATGTTCCAGAGATGGATCTTCTCAGTGGGGATGGATCGACCTTTTTCCTCAGTACTAGGTGACTGTGTCACTTGTGTTTATGTAATATCCAGGATGGACTTTCCGTGGGCCGGAAGGCCATATTCTAGTACTGGGTGGACCACTTTATGAGAGTTTGATTACTGAGTACACATCATTCTTGATTCTATATGAATTCATGCTAGTATGCAGGGCTACATACATAATTGACGCATCTTGTTTATTTTCTGATATATTACTGTCATGTCCAAGTTATATACTGTTGTTCGAATTATCGGAGGTTTACACCGTCACTAGCTCTCAGCCTGTAGTTTGGTTTCGTTACTACTGAGTTGGTGTACTTACGTTACCCCATGCACCTTGTGTGCAGATCCAGGTACATCGGGACTCAGCTGTGGTCAGTGAGTAGCAATAGTTTCATCAGAGTTGACGAGGTAGCAGTTGACGACCGTGATCTCATCGGCTCTTCCTTTTCTACCTGTCGTATTTATTTTCAGACTATGTTGGTCATTTCTTTTGGTTGTATTAAGTACTAGCAGCTCATGACTGTGTGACACTGGATCCGGGGTTTGTAGGATTTGGGTTTTGATTTTCATAAAATTGTTTCCAAATTCTGATTTACTATTATTATTGATTTCAGACTTGTTAGAAATGGTAATTTCTCTGATAATTGGACCTGGATTAGTTATAGATAGGTGGCTGGCCTAGTTCCACGATAGGCGCCATCACGGCTCCGAAATTTGGGTCGTGACAAGTTATCAGTTTCAGTTTCAGTATTTACAATTCTTTCCTTCAGTTGTTTTACATACCTGTGCAATTCAATTGTACTGACGGTCCCTTATTGCCCGGGGCCTGCATCTCGCGATGCTTGTAACGATTTACAGGTTGACGACTCTACTTGCTAGGACATCTCGTATCAGCTGTTAGTGAGCCCCAGTCTTTTGTGGCGTTATCCCTCCTTTTTCAATCATTAAAGCATTTCAGTATTCTTTAGAGGCTTCGTAGACTATAGTTCAGTCAGTCAGATGTTAGCAGGTTTTTATGTGTTAGCCTTGTCGGCTACTCGTTTATACTTGCAAACTTTTCTGTATTTTCCGCATCTATGATATTTCAGTCAGACTCTTAGCAGATCATCATATTGTATATTTATATTCAGCTTACAGTTATACCACATGTTGATCCAGCCATACAGTTGGTTCTCTCGGTCACATGTAGTCAGGCACCGAGTGCCGTGTTACGCCCACGCCATGGTTCAAGGCGTTGCAGTTGTGCATCGACGAATATCAGTGAAGGCGGTTGATAGTGAAGGATGATAGTGGAGCCGTGGAGGTGGTTGATAGTGGAGGCTGGTAGCGGATGTGGTTGATAGTGGTAATTTTCCGCCAGAAGTTGGTGTTGGTGGTTAAGAGTTAGTAATGGATAAAGTAGTGGTAAAGAGTCACATTTACAAGAATGTTTAAACTTTAAAATAATTAACTTTAAATTTTATATTTTACTACTTATAATGACATGCTTTTACTCCTACGAAAATTTGCAGGTTTAAGACCACACTCTCATCTGTTTCTTAAACTTTATTACCACTCAAACAAGACTACCACATAAAATGAAATTGCAGTATTAAAGTGGATCCGGTCCAAAAAGATAACTATTCTCAACGAGAAAAACTAAATTAGAACTAATCAAAATCAATAGGTAAACTAGGGATCTATTAACAAAGTTCATACTGCGACGATCTATAAAATGATATGTGTATTTTAAAAGTTTGGTTTTACCTCTGCAATTAGCTCTTTGAGAGCCATGACCATAGGCTCCAACAAGTAGCGAGAAGCTTTGCTATAGAGATCTTCATTTTTTCTACCCAGCATGGTCAATATCATGCACCCACCTTTCACCAATTCTATTGAGCGATACTTGAGAAAATTGCAAAAAATCTCTTTCATATTGCTCGTAGTACGCTTTAACCACATCTAGTGGGCTTGTACTTGCCACATAAATATTTCTTTATTCTCTATTCCATAAGGTACATATTAGAGGAAAAATGAAATTTAGAGTCGATCAGTACTTATTCAAAATAAGTATGATTATTTATATGTGTGTGTTTTAATTGCTTTGGAATTGTATATAGGTAACGTTTTCGAGCTGTGGAAGCATCAATTAATGAACCAGCAACTCCTACGACAAAGCAATTGGGATCACATCATATCACATATTCTTCTCCCTCAAATCATCATAGAAGGCCGGTAACGACAACCGAAAAACGGTATTAAAATCATTCCCAGGAAGATCATTCAACAAAACATGAAATTCCGATAACTGTTGGCTGTTGCTTTTGCATTCTTCGCGCATAGTGCTAATAAGTTGGGTAACCACAAAATGTATATTTACAACAACGACCCAGTTAAATCTCACAAGTGGGGTCTAGAGAGGGTAGTGTGTACGTAGTCATACAAAATGTATATATACAAAAAAAAAAAAAAAAAAATNTATCGGCTATTATCTTGAGAGTGGCTACATAATGTTATTTTTCTATTATTTGCGTTTTTCAACACAATTTCAAAAACTCTTTTTGCGAGTTTTAACCAAATCTATGTTCAAACTGTAGCTAAGTTAAATAATAACTTTATCTTTTATTTTATCCGTGTATATAAGTAAACTTCATAAGAAATTGTTATTTGTAATCCTTGCTGAGTTTACAACTCCATTAGGAAATAAAAAGTGTGTGATGATACCTGAAACGTAGAGTTTTTCGCATAGCTAGTGTCTCCAATTCTTCCACTCATGTGAAGAACTTTAGCAACCTCCATCTCTCCTTCTCTTAATTGAATCTTTATGTGTTAAATTTGGTATTTATAGATGGGTGAAAACAAAATTATCCTTTGAATTTCCATCATTATCCTCACGAGCCAAATGAGAAAATATTGTACACTATGGATAGAGGTGGATTCAGAATTCGGCGGTCGGGGCACCTGTCGCGCCTCCTTTTACTCTATCCTTTCGGATTGGTCAGGGTTTTTGATATTATTGGGACAACTCGTTTCCTTTTGGAAAAAGGGGTATGTAAGGAATTGAAGAGTCGCCACCTAACGAATTAAGGTGCGTTAGGGCACCTACTAAGGGCCATTATAACAAAGATTTGAATAACCAGAGATTGGGTAAGGGCTTGAAATTATTTCAAGGGGAATGTGTTAGGCACCCCTCAAAGTTCACAACTGTGGTTCCCGGCCAAACAAGCTTTGTGAACTTAAACAAGTAGCAAATAAACAATTAAAGCACAAATCAAATAAAGGGTTTTGAAAAGATTCGCAGTCTAAGCACACATGTGAAGTAAAGTTTTAGAAGATTTAAAGTCTAAGCACATATATAAGATTTTGAAAGATTTACAGTAAGGGATAGGGGAGTCCTAGGTTATTTATCCTATAGGATCACATCAATGCAATGCCCAGTATTCACTCCTCAGTAAGGGGCTACCCGTGGCATTAGCGCACTGGTCATCATATCCATATATACCCTTTCCCACCCCTTAGCGGTTATTTAAGCGAGCGTTGTTTAACGACCTCTATGTGTGTTGTTACCCGCCCCCACATAATGGTCCTGGAGGAAATTAGGACCTCTACCTATAGGTAGTTCTAGACAGACCCCTAAGGTTTAAAAGGAGAAAATATTGGGCAACATGCAAGAACAAATAGGACTTTAGCAAATAAAGGCAGGAAAGAACAATTAAGAGGCTCAGATTTACCTCCACAAATAATGCATGTAAACAGCACGACTCAAACGCAAACAAGAGGTATTTTTATTAGACAGGATCCTAAAGCATGATGTTTAAGTGAATATCAAAACACAGAAGATATACAGTTTTATTTTATAAACCCAAAAGTAGAGACCCTAATCAGTTTGCCTACTGATTTTAAGCATGTTAACCATTAAGCAGTAAACACAAAAGAAACAGTTTTCCAGTTTTATAAAGGTTGATTACCTAAGGCTTGCCTAGGCGTGGGTAGTAATGCACAATAGTTACTAGAATTGTTAAAAATTGTTTAGAAGTTGTTATACCTAAAGCATGTTGTTCTAAGTGTTGCAAAATACAAGAATTATTACCAGTTTATTTAAAACAGGGTCATCAAATGTGAGACTGTCTTATGTCCCTTTTTTCATGCATAAGTTGTTTAACTAGGCGTGGCTTAGCAAATACAAACGAAATCCTAAGGCATGGTACCTAGTATGCACAAAAATGCAGAAGGATTTCAAGATATGCAAAATTCCTAAAGCATGATTTCCAAATGCACAGAAAGTTACAGCATAATTTCAGTATGTGCAGGAGCAACATGTTTTATGTTAATGTTGTTATTTAGCTTAGAAGCATGATTTTTGAGTGATAATATCAAATGAGATGCTGAAACAGTATACGTGAAACCTAAGAACATGTTATCTAATGACATGCTTTGAATGTATTGGTCCTAAACATGGATTCTAATGTACATATAGGAAATGTAAACTTAAGGCATGATTTCTACCCATTGATATTGATAACATATATAACTACCCTCCCCTTTTCACTAGCCAACAACAATATTTATTTACAATAATTATTACAAACCAATGTTGAAATGAATTACATAAGTAGGAAAAGAAAAGAAGAAGTTACACTATAGGGAGCCTGAAACAGGCCTAGATATACCAAACTGCCCACAGCCTCAAGTGCCAAAGCTTTTCATAACCTTTTCATGTCCGGGTGTGTCAGAGTTACCTAAGGACCTCAAGGATCTCGGGCAGGGCTCACACCCAAATTTCACAACCATAACTGAGTAAGTGCAGTGTGTAAGTGCCAACCCCAGTGCATCAGAGTTCGGAGGGATCTCACAAGGATCCCAAATCAGTCATACACTGGAGGGGCAGAACTTAAAGACCTATGAGTAGAGTGAGAGTGCTTGACATAGTTTTGAAAGGGTTTGATAGGAAACCAGTTATTGAAAGAGACACAATAGAAATAGTTTAATAAAATAAGAGAGAGTTGTTGAGTAAAACAGCTTTGAGGAGAGTGGGGCAATTAACAAACACAGATCACACACAGAACCAAAGCAGGTTCAACATCACACATAGAACAAATAATGTACTGGGGACACATAGAGCACATAATGTACAAGCATAGCAGTTATTGCAGGGAATAGCATGAACTCCAGAATCAACACAGAATCAAGCAACTTAGGGTACAAATTGTTTTGCCAAAGAAAGGTTCATACCAGAAACCAGATAAACACAGAATTGAACAGAGTCACATTGAGACATACTACAAAAAGGGGGGTAACATATTCATGCTGATCCTAAGGGGAGTAATACATAACATAACATTCTAGATGGACAACAATGTAAACATGTCAACTATAGGTTGCACAGCAAAATCATAGATAGAAACAAACTAGAAACAAGATAATCTGAAGCAGTAAAAGAAACATATTGGTTTTGGGACTTGAATTGACATTAGAACATACCAGTAAAGAAGATAGCAAACACAAAAGTGAAGAGTAGGAGAGCACAATAATTAGCTTTGGCTTGCAGCTGGCTAACTCAGAACAATAGCAAGTAAGAAATTAAGGACAGGTACATAATATTCTAATTAAGAAAATGTCATAAGAATCAGTTTGACAACATAATCGACCATAAAATAAGACAAGAAATAAACTAAGGTCGGAAAATCAGCAAAGTAATCATCATAAGAGATTAGTGAAAGGTATCAATTACAGGAAATTAGGGATTCGAATAGGAGCAATACTGATTAAGGGGAGAATTAACACAAATCTCTATGAACAAATGGAATAAACACATAATAGGCAAGAAGAAATAAAATCAGAAACATAGTAAAGTAAGAATCACATAGAATCAGGGATTCAACTAGAAAAGATAGAACTGATTAGAGGAATTAACAGAATAAACATAATATAAGCGGAAGAAGCAAAAATTAGAAACCCTACTAAATAATAGGGTAAAATCACAGAAACTCAGAGTGTTCATGAGAAATAAGCACACACACAGATTAAACAAACATATTATCAAAGACAGACTCAGAACCCAAGATTAAGACCAAAAATTAGGGTTTTCAACATAATAAATCAGATAAAGGGAAAAACTTAAATAACAGTTGAAACACAGTAAGAATCATAGGGTAATACTGAAAATCAGAAGGAAAAATTATTTTAAAAGGGGTTTAAGAAACCCTAGTTTGAAGACGAAGGGGCCTTTTTGAGAAATGAGAAAGATCTTTAAGGAAACAGTAAAATAACTCAGAAGGCTCTTAGATATGTTATAGATCTAAGAAGTCAAGAACTAAAATTAGGGTTGCAGAGAGTTAACCAGGATTAGAGAGAATCAGGCTTAGAAACCATAGTTTAGCCGGAATTAGAGAAATCTTACTCGGATGGCCAAGGGTGGCCTGAGAACGGTATGAAAAGGCCATGGGTGTGAGAGATGAGAGGAGATGACGGTGGAGAGAAAATGAGAGAATGAGGGTTGGGAGGGGGGGGGGGTAGTCTCTTAGATTAATTTAGGTAAGAATGAATCTGGTCCGTTGATCCGAAATGATCAACGGTCCAGATTAAGTGAGAATTGGGTCGGGTAGGATAGTGGATTAGGCGTGGTATTTGGGCTTGATTTAATCAGGTGGGTCTGGTTTTAATTTGGGGTAGAATTAAAATGAAAAATGGCTATTTGTTAAATACCCAATTAAATTACTTAAAATAATTTGTAGAGATAGCTAATAATCATAAAAATAAATTTCATGCATAGAAAATGATTTAAAATGATTATTCAGTATTCTAAAATATAAATGACTAAATTTAGGTAAAAATGGTACAAAATTATATGATTGGGCTATAAGCAAAGTTACTGCAATTATAGTTAAAAGGTGTCATTTGGCTAATTATGAAATAATTTGGTCTCAATGGGACCATAAACGATAAATAAAATCAAGAAATGCTTTTGAAATCATTTGTGATGCAATTTATAATTATTTAATGGAAATAAAGTGCTGGGTAAATTAATAAAAATATAAAAAAATTATGGAAAAATACCAATTACTATTAATGCATGCTTTTGAAGTTATATATGCAATTTTAAAATATTTTTTTGAAAAAATTAGGTATCAACAACACCATGACACTTAATATAGAATTTTCACTTTTCATAATGATTGGTGCGGGGGGCTATGCTAATATCTGACTATTTTTTTTTGAAGACATCTGTAAATATATTTGGATTTTTTGCCGAAGTTTCCAGTTGAGGTTGACCCCCTCAACTTAACATGTGTGTCCGCCTCTGACTACGGGTGTGAGTGTTTAGTATGAAGGAAAATATTTTCCAATTTTCGCATATTTGGTTAGTTTAATGTTTTGAAAAATATTTTTCTCATGAACGCATTGGAAGCAAATATTTCCCTGTCAAGAGAAGGTAAAACATTTTCCAAACAAAGAAAATAAATGATAAAATCACTAATTTTCCTACAAAATATTTTCCTTTATTTACTGTTCATACACTTATTTACTACGAGTAGTTGTTTTGATAATTAACATTTACTTTTAAATTAAAAATGTATTACTGTTTAATTACTATACTTGTGAAACTAAACATGACTAATAATTGAGTTAGGAAGAACAAACAAGCTTATGTAACTAAGTGAGGTTTGGACGACATAAGAATTGTAAAATTCGGGAAAAAAGTAAAATATAAAATTAAGTGAAAATAATATTTTAAATTAGAGTTATTGTTGATACCCAATTTTGCACTACCTTTGTTCTAATTAATTTTCTGATGCTCCCTAGTCATTAATAATATGATACTTTATTTAATTATTTGTTACCTTTATTGCTACTATTACTATAGTTAAATTATTGGAATAATTAATACAATTATAGTCAAAGTTGTTGTTATTATTGTTATCATTATTATCATTATTATTATTATTATTATTATTATTATTATTATTATTATTATTATTACTACTAATGCTATGAATATTGTCATTGTTAGTAGTGTTAGCGTGATTATTAATATTACCATTAATATGATTATTACTGAACTAATCATTTATTTTAATATGTAATATTATATATGGTCAGAGTATTTTTATTGAGTCTAAATTATTAAGACATGGGAGCCTAATTAAATTAACTTTAAGAAGGAAAGATACCATGAAAATGGCCAAATTTAATATCAGCTAATTTATCTAGCCCAATTTGGGGTAGCCCAACTAAAGACCCACTAGACCAAGCCCAAGAAAAAAATAAAAAAAGGAAGACCAGCCCATAACTAAGTGTCCAAACCCTACACTGATTCCTTTCCTTCCTTCCTTTCCCTTCCCTGGCAAAGAATCTATTGCCATGGATATGGATAGATCTTGTCCTTTCTATTTCGATAAAATTCCGATCATCTCTCTTCGCCTATCTCAATGAATCAAGGACCCTTTCGTCTCTTTCTTCTTTACACTTTTTGAGGACAAAGACAAAGTGAGAGCAGACCCGGTATAAACTAGTCTCGCTATTTTCGGCTCTCCTCAGTTAAAGGCTTTGGCTGTCAAAAGATCACGTGAAGCCCCTCTCAAATCTTCTTTTCAGAGATATGCTGAAACAAACAATTAATTTCTCTTCATCTCTGCTTCGGTTTCAAACGTCTCTCTTTGACCAAGTTCAAAAATCAAACACAAAGACCCGCTTTAATTCACGCCCTAAGAACCCTAGTCTTCTCCTATAAATACTCCTATACTCTCCGACCGAAAGGGGATCAGAGGGGAAATAGTTATATGGCTAGACTGATGAGAGTACGAGGGTTCTGAAAATGTAAAATTTACCCGACTCCGAGAAGCTGGTCTGAGGGGCGTTTTGGTCATTTCACCTAATTCTGCGTCGTAACCTTGAATTAAATAGTAGAATCAGTTGCATGAGATGTTATTTACGGTATGAAATTTATTTGAATAGATTTGGGCCATTTGGAGTCGGATACTCGTGGAAAACGTGTGGTTTCGGGTTGATTGCTATACTTCGGACCCGAGGTAAGTGTTTGGTCTAACCTTAGTTTAAGGGAATAAGAGTTGAGTATAATTTGCTACTTGATAATTGTCAAATACGATGTATAAGCATGGTGACGAGTATCTATATATTGGTGTCTAGCATGGCCGTGAGTCCTTATATCGTGGATATTCTGATTTTTTGGTAATCTCCATGCTTAATTGATGATTTCTATATGTTGTGAAGAATATGTGAAGGGAATTGAAATCTTTAAACACTTTTGGAGCATTGGCTCAAATTGTAACACGAACGATGAAAATATATGAGATAATTGTATCCTTTAGAGCATTGGCTCAGATTGTAACAAGAATGATGAACATATATGAGATAATTGAATCCTTTGGAGCATTGGCTCAGTAAATTATGAAATGAAGTGAAAGAAAGAGAAAGAGCTACTAAAATATACCTTTGCCGGGTCATTGTTGCTTTTCATATTGTCTCCCCTGCTGGGATGTTGAGATTACTGTTATTATTCCCTTGCCGGGATTTCTATTTTATTCTGCTTACTCTTTCGCCCTTGTATGTGATTGTTGTTTGGGTGAGGAAGAGTGTTAAAGCACGAAGGGTGATGCCGTGCATTGTTTGATATTGTTCCCTTGCCGGGGTTATTATTTCTATTCTGTTTACTCCATTGCCCTTGTTTCTGATTGTTGTTTGGGTGAGGAAGAGTGCTAAAGCACGAAGAGTGATGTTGTGCATTGTTTGATATTGTGAGGAAAGAGTGTAAAGCACGAAGTGTGATGTCGTGTCGTACGATGTATCATTCCGTACCGATATTCATTGATTATACTATGAGGAAAGAGAGTAAAACCACGACGGGTGATGCCGTGCCACGATTTATATTGATTACATTATACATTGCATAGTGAAGACGAGAGTAAAAGCACGAAGGGTGATGCCGTGCCATGATTTACATTGATTGCATTATACATTGCATAGTGAGGACGAGAGTAAAAGCACGAAGGGTGATGCCGTGCCATGATTTACATTGATTGCATTATACATTGCATAGTGAGGACGAGAGTAAAAGCACGAAGGGTGATGCCGTGCCATGATTTACATTGATTGCATTATACATTGCATAGTGAGGACGAGAGTAAAAGCACGAAGGGTGATGCCGTGCCATGATTTACATTGATTGCATTATACATTGCATAGTGAGGACGAGAGTAAAAGCACGAAGGGTGATGCCGTGCAAGTTTGTGATGTCTTGTCCTTATTGATATGCTGACTTTGTTGTTCTTTTCCTTATTGAGATTTCTTATATGAAACTATTATCTCCCCACATCATGTTCCCCTTCCTTTATTAATTGTTTTCTCCCTATATTTCTTATCCGTTATACATATGTATATCTATTTATTTGAACTGCTCAGGTTTATTTGGTAGTCTGGTTCTAGCCTCGTCACTACTTCGCCGAGGTTAGACAAGACACTTACCAGTACATGTGNATGCTACACCTGCACTTCGTTATGCTGTGCAGATTACGCAACCGGACCCGGAGGACATCGTTAGTGAGAGTGTCTTCCAGCTTATCCTAGAGGCTTCAAGGTATACCCGCTGGCGTTCGTGGGCCTTGGCGTCTCTCCCATTCCTATGTCTTCGTTTCTGTCTTATTTTTCCTCTAGTTTCAGAGACAGTTATGTATTTCCTTTCAGACTTGTATTTAGCACTCTTTTAGACAGTTCGTGAGTTTGTGACTCCAGGTTTTGGGAAATTTTGCGACGTTGTATTATGATTGTCTCTACTTAGCTTAAAACCGTATTCATTCCGCTGTTTAATTGTGAACTTTTTTAGTTTATTATGTTAAATTGAGGTTATTATGCTAGTTTAGCTATATATGTTGGCTTGTCTAGCGGGTTCAACGTTAGACGCCATCACGGTTCGATGGTGGGATTTCGGGGCGTGACAAGTTGGTATCAGAGCACTAGGTTACTTAGCTCTCACAACTCACGGACAACTTGGTAGAGTTTGAGGGATCGGTACGGAGACGTCTGTATTTATCTCCTAGAGGCGGCAAAGTTCGGATGACTCCATATTTTTTTTCATCTCTGTCGTGCACTATGAATTCTTAGTATTGATCGAGTTTCTTTTCTATTCTCTCGCAGATGGCGAGGATGCGCGATTCCCTTGGTTCCGCCAAGCATCCTGACACTCCTACTACAGCTCCTACTCGGGGTCGAGGTCGAGGACGAGGCCGTGCTAGAGACCGAGGTCAGGGCCGGGCGCAGCCTAGAGCAACAGCCCCAGTGGAGGATCCTCAGGTCGAGTTTGACGAGGAGGTCCCAGTTCCGGCAGACCCAGTTGGACCAGCTCAGGTCCCAGAGGGGTTCATAGCTACCACAGTGCTTCAGGACGCCCTTGTCCGTCTAGTCGGACTCATGGAGAGTGTAGCACAGGCGAGACTTTTTCCTACTGCACCAACCATCTCTTAGGCTGGGGGAGGTGCCCAGACTCCTGCCGCCCGTGTGCCAGAGCAACTAGATCCACAGTTTCAGCCTCCAGCACCTCAGCCAGCCGGAGTAGCTCAGCCGGGTATTGCAGCACCGGTAACAGAGGGAGCAGCTATGTCAGCAGATGCTTTGTGGAGACTGGACAGGTTCACTAAGTTATTTACTGCTACTTTTACTGGTTCACCATCAGAGGACCCCCAAGATTATTTGGACAGCTACCATGAGGTTCTTCGGAACATGGGCATAGTGGAGTCTAACGGGGTTGACTTCGCTACCTTTCGATTATCGGGCGCAGCCAAGAGTTGGTGGAGAGACTATTGCTTAGCCAAACCAGTTGGATCTACACCTTTGACTTGGACTCAGTTCTCAGTATTGTTCCTGAAGAAAAAGGATGGTTCGATGAGGATGTGCATTGATTACCTGCAATTGAACAAGGTTACAATCAAGAATAAGTATCCCCTGCCGAGGATTGACGATTTGTTCGATCAGCTTGAGGGTGCCAGGGTATTTTCAAAGATAGACTTGAGATCTGGCTACCATCAGTTGAGGATTAGGGCATCCGATATCCCTAAGACAGCTTTTCGCAATCGGTACGGGCCTTACTAGCTTTTAGTCATGTCGTTTGGGTTGACGAATGCCCCAGCAGCTTTTATGGACTTGATGAACCGGGTGTTTAGACCTTATTTGGACTCGTTAGTGATATTCTTCATTGATGATATTTTGATATACTCCCGCAGTCAGGAAGAGCACGAGCAGCACCTCAGAGTGGTTCTTCAGACTCTGAAGGACAATTAGCTTTATGCAAAATTTTCGAAGTGTGAGTTCTGGTTGAGTTCAGTTGCATTCCTGGTTCATGTTGTATCAGCAGAGGGTATTCAGGTTGACTTGAAAAAGATTGAGGCAGTCAAGAACTGGCCTAGACCAGCATCAGCTACAGAGATTCAGAGTTTCTTGGGATTGGTAGGCTATTATCGTCGGTTCGTGGAGGTATTCTCATCTATTGCAGCCCCGATGACCAGGTTGACCCAGAAGGGTGCCTAGTTCAGATGGTCGGACAAGTGTGAGGCGAGCTTTCAGAGGCTCAAGACAGCGCATTTCATTCCTGTGGCAGTCTCCTATTTATCCGAGAGGTTAGCTGAGATCTATATCCAGGAAATTGTTCGCCTTCATGGTGTGCCGGTATCTATCATTTCGGACCGGGGCGCGTAGTTTACCTCGCGTTTCTGGGAGCAGTTCAGCGAGAGTTAGGCACTCAGGTGGAGTTGAGCACAACATTTCATCCTTAGACGGATGGACAGTCCGAGCGGACTATTCAGATATTGGAGGATATGCTCCGAGCTTGTGTTATTGACTTTGGAGGATCATGGGATCAGTTCTTGCCTTTAGTAGAGTTTGCCTACAACAACAGCTATCAGTCAAGTATCCAGATGGCTCCTTATGAGGCTTTATATGGTAGGCGGTGTCGATCTCCGGTTGGATGGTTTGAGCCGGGAGAGGCTCGGTTGTTGGGTACAGATTTGGTTCAGGAGGCCTTGGACAAGGTCAGGATCATTCAGGATAGGCTTCGTACAGCTCAGTCCAGGCAAAAGAGTTATGCAGATCGCAAGGTTCGAGATGTGGCTTTCATGGTTGGTGAGCGAGTATTGCTCCGAGTGTCTCCTATGAAGGGCGTGATGAGATTTGGGAAGAAGGGCAAGCTTAGCCCTAGGTTCATTGGTCCGTTTGAGATTTTTGATCGAGTGGGAGAGGTGGCTTATAGACTTTCATTGCCACCTAGCTTATCAGTCNATTTTTTATATGTCCATGCTTCGGAGGTATCACGGTGATCCAGCCCACGTGTTAGATTTCAGCACTGTCCAGTTGGACAAGGACTTATCTTATGAGGAGGAGCCGGTACCTATTCTAGACCGGCAGATTCATCAGTTGAGACCCAAATAGGTCATCACCTATTTTATTACTCATTCCGTACTCCCGAGGCCTTGAAAACCTCATCTGTAGTTGCCTCGATTTGCATGCGCAGTACGGGCGTGTAGCCGGACAACTTAAATATGAAATTCAGTGAAAAATGCTAAGACTTGATATTAAAATGAGTAAATTTGACTGCGGTCAACATTTTGGGTAAACAAAGCCGGACTCGTGATTTGACGGTCCCGGAGGGTCCGTAGGAAAATATGGGACTTGGGCGTATGCC
>ML404940.1:0-54770 GCA_005239525.1 Nicotiana knightiana
ATAAAAGAATGATGCATATGTACTATTTTGAAAGTATATATATATATATATACTTTCAAAATAGTGCATATGCATCATTCTTTTATTTACAAGCATACACAAGTATTTTTCATAATTTTACATGATTTTTAAAGACTTTAAATCAATTTATTTCTGTATTTTATTGTATAAATATCCAGTAATTAACCTATAAATTAATTTTATGATGATTTAATAATCTAAACTTATCATTTATACCAATGTGAGGTTTTAAATATTTTTATGCATTTATCATAATTACATTTGCATTTTTTAGAGCTAAATTACACATTTTGCAATAATAACTCATATGCACATATAATTACATTATTTATACAAAAAATGACTTTTTATATTTTTATAATATTGTCACGTCCCAAACTACCCCTAGACGTGACTGGCACCTAGCTAATACTGCCCATTAGGCGAACCAATTCCTGTACTCTTAACCTATTATGTAAGAATTGAGAGAAACACGTCCTAACCTAAATGCATTAAATATTATTAAATATAAAATAATTATTCGACCAAACTCATACATTATTTATAATCTAAAGAGCACTCAAATACTAAATCTCTAACCCAAATTGCATACTAAGAATGTGGAGCATCTAATGGAGTAATAGAAGTTTAAGTGACGGGCATGCAAACCCAAAATAAATAATAGATATAAGATAGGTATAGCTGAAACAACGGCCTACACGAATAATGCGGCGGCTCACCTCAGCAATAGGATCCACTCAGCAAACACGTCAGCCACTAGCTCTATCTCCCGCAACAGTATATGTATAGAGGTGCAGGTAAGGAGTGAGTTATACGTAAATATAACCAAGTAAGATCCTCGACCCACCACTTTAAATACCTCTGGAACAAGTGTTAGAAAATACAAACTCGCAACAACAGGAATGAAATAGTAAATATGATAACTATACAATAACTCAATATATGTATATCAACAGAGTTCTTAAGAATTAACCAACAAGAGCACCCATTAAGGACTTATCACAATTGCAGTGAAAGAAATTTACCAACACACGCACGGGTCCACAACGGCACCACAATGCCTCAAATATGTAACAGAGCATACACAATGCTCAATGAAGCATACACAATGCTCAGGTGATACACAAAGGCATACACGATGCCCCAATATCATGGCGTATAGCCGTATCAAACTCAACATCATGGCGCACAGCCATATCAAACTCAACACCATGGTGCACAGCCGTATTAAACTCAACCTCATGGCGCCCAGCCGTATCAAACTATCAAACAACTTATAAAGTAATATTTTCATTTTTTTGTTGTACTTCAATTAAAATAATATATTTGCGGCTGGTCTAAGATCACCGATTCTGCCAAGCGCACGCTTGTCCCAACACATGGACCAGGCAGAAAAATACATTTTTAAAACGGGTTTTAGAAAAGAAAGTACCAAAGCTTAAAGTCTTACTTACCTCGCTAGCGAGAAGTTTCCCCAACTTGTAACGTCTAGAACACCAACGAAACGGAATCCTATGGCCTCAATCTATTCAAAATGTTATTAATAATATCAATTATATTAGTCGGGATCAAATCTGTATGTCCTTTAACTTTCAAGCTTAGAGCAATAGCTTTATATTTTTCTTTTACACCTTAATAGTAATATATCCCATTATCCCAATCCAAACTTGCATACACGGGATACAATCAAAATATTTTTATACTTAACAATAAAATTGGAACAAATGGCTTTAATGTTAACATTCAAATAGGGCTTAGATACAGATAAATTCTCGTTCCAACCTTAGACATGGTTTTGAAAACTTATCACTGACTCATTGTGTTTTCAATCATCACGTAGCTGTTGCAAAAGAATCATAAATTATAACTTGTCATTCTACATATGTGTGCAAAGGTTCATAACTAATTCCCTGTATATGTAATATTCTAATATTAAGATCCAAAACAATCCTAACTGGTTTTGTTCATATTGAAGTGTAAGATTTCATTTATTAAATTAAATATTCATTCCCAATGCTTCATGATTGTGTCTGCCATGATAAATTATTTTACCAATTCAATTCTTACTACTACTATAAAGTATAGTAAACAATTCTTTTCTATCCAAGTTCAAGGAAAACATTAATTGAGATGAACTATTTAATATACCTGAATACTAAATTTGGAATTGATGAACTATGACCTCAACTTTGCCGAAGACCCGTCTGTTTCTTTTTTTTTCTTTTCAATTGCTATCGACTGCTAATGACGCAAAACCTCATTAATCTTTTTCTTTAACCTAAATCTTCAATATGTAGGCCATCAGAAAAAATAAATACAGTCCTAGTCCACATCTTCAATAATACTTATTATCTCATTTATTTTATTACCCAATTAACACATGTAACGATAAATTAGGCCCACTAACTATTTATTTGTTGCACTATCTTATATATTATTATCAATTATTTTCTACTAGCTTAGTACTTTTTCAATATCTACAAAATAACTTAATTTTCTAGTCTCATAATTTAATAAGCATATAGAAAAAAAAGTTGGGTTATTACAATTATCAAGTAATAATTTTAAATTATTTTATGCACAAGTAGTATTTTACTAATTATTTTGATAAATTATTTATTTGTTAAATAGAGGGTATTTAAAATCTAGCCCTAAAATCCCCTATTTTCGGATTTAACCCAATACGCTCACCACCATCCCAACACTCTTGGCCAAAACCCCATTAGCCTAGTCCCCATACCCATTTTAATATCATACCCAGGACCCTTTAAATCATGACCATTGATCTCTAAGATCAACGGTCCACGTTACACCTGCCCATTTTAAACCTATCCCACCCCAAACCCAATATCATCTTCTAATCCCGCTGCCCTAAAACTCTCTCTTCTCTCATCTCTCGTGAACCCTAGTCGTCGTTCTATCAAATTTGACCGCAAAACGGAATCCACCATGGATTCCCTTACCTTATTTGCCTCTCCTCACCACTGACCACTCGTCTATGATCCTATTTAGGTACTTGCCTAACATGGTAAGCAAATCTTGCCAAAATCGAACCAAATAGGTTCAACTCTCTGATTGTTGTGGATATTCCATCTATGTTCGTCACTAATTATTTATGAGTAACGAGCATGTTCATATCTTTCAAAGATTATTACTTATCCCAAATTAGGGTTTTTAAAACCTTTTAATCGGACCTAAATAGGTTCGATTTTTCTGACTTTATAACATTGTTCTGCTTCTATTGTAACGACCTGGCCTGTCGTTCTGAGAGTTATAGATCTGTTTCCCCATTTATACTTCTTTATGTATTGTTAAGTTGTGTTGAGTCGTATCGAGTTGGTAGGCATGGGTCCGGAGTAGTCTTGGAGTGAAATGAGACACTTAGTCTCTTAGTTAGAAAGCTAAGTTAGAAAAGTCAACCAGAAGTTGACTTATGAGTAAACAAACTCGAATTTGGATTTTAATGATTCGGTTATCTTCGTTGGGTGATTTTAGACTTAGGAGTGTGTCTGGAATGTAATTTAGAGGTCCGTGGTAGAATTAGAAATTTGGCGATTTTGGTTGACAGTGGAAAATTAGGTATCAGGGTCGGAATGAATTCCCCAACTTTGAGTAGGTTTTTAGTGTCATTTGTGACGTGTGTGCAAAATTTGAGATCATTCCGACGTGGTTTGATAGGTTTCGGCGTCGTTTGCAAATTTTGAAAGTTTATAAGTTCTTAGGCTTGAATTCGAGGTTGATTTGGTGTTGTTTTGGGTGTTCCGGAGGTTCGACTAAGTTCGGGTAATGATATATGATTTGTTATAATTATTAGGTGAGGTCCCGAGGGCCTCATGTGAGTTTTGGATAAGCTTGGGTTGTGTTGCGGTCGTTTTTCTTATGTTTCCAAGTCGTTTCTTCAAGCATAAATGATATCATATTGAACAAATGAGCTCTGATTTCTTTTTTTATTGAATCATTAAATCTGTATCGTAATTATGGACCCATAGCAAAAAGAATCGTCGAATTTAGATATCGTATGAGGATTTTATTGTCATTATACTAAGAATTAGGTTGCCAGATTTTTCAGATTAATTACGGAATTACCACTATTGGTGTGTTTAAAAATCTGCACTATTTGCAAATATTGAAACCAACATATCTCCTTCATTATAAGGTCAAATTGAGTAATTTAAAATCTTAACTTGACTAAAATTTCACAAAAAATTCATTTAAGGCATAAAAGGCAAGTTCTTGGATCGTTTGACATGAGAAACAAGGCAGAATAGATGGCAAAAGAATATATAAAACAAGAGTTTGTTCATTCGGTCATATTTTGAGTTCGGGACTCGGATTTGGGCGATTTTGGAGACGATCTTCACCATATGGGTTGAGGTAAGTGTTCTCTACTCTGTTTTGGTTATATTTCATGAATCCATCTTCGTTTTTGGGATTTGATTGATGATTTCAAAGTGAAATAGAGGGAGTTAGGGTTTGAGTTTTGTAGAGTTTTAAGTGAGGATTTGAGGGACCAAACGGAGTCCGATTTTGATAAATTTTATATGGTTAGACTCGGGAGAGGACGAGGGTTTTGATTCTTCCATTGTTGACTGATTTTGAGATGTGGTCCCAGGGGCCGATTTTGGCCGATTTCGGATTTTTGGCATACTTGTAGTTTTTATTGTGGAATTCGATTCGTTAGCGCATGTTGATGGTATTAATATGATTATGGTTAGATTGGGAGCTTTTGGATACCAAGTCCAGAGACGAGGGCATCTCGGAGTAGGATTTTAACGATGTTAAGGTAAGTAACAGTTTTACCTCTGGCTTCGAGGGTATAAACCCGGTGAATTTGATATCGTGTGATTGTTTGGAGGTGATACCCACGCTAGGTGATGGGCGTGTGGGTGTATAACTCGAGGGATGGAGACTTGGTCCGTCCTGGGAGGCCTCATGGCCCTCATATGTGTTTACGTAGTTACCTGTTGTTGAACCTGTTTGTCTTCATGTTAGAGATCATGTTTAGGCTTTACTCATGCTCACATTAATTGTACTCAGTTATAGAAATTATTTTACATGTTTACCTCAGTCTCTATTATTTTTCTAATATGTTGTGATACTTGATGTGGGTTGTGTCCCCTTATTTGTTGATGATGGTGAGGCTAGTGAGGTACATGATTGAGTGAGGCCGAGGGCCTGGTTGTAAGGATATTAATGCCATAACACGTGAGCTGTCCCCATAGCACGTGAGCTAACCGTGCGGGTCCAGGTATTGATACCGTAATGCGTGAGTTGTCCGCGTAGCACGTGAACTGACCGTGCGGATCCAGGTATTGATATTATAACACGTGAGTTGTCCTTTCTTAGCATGGGCTTTGGGATCCCCTCCGGAGTCTGTACATACCCCTACTAAGCATAGGTACCGATTGATTGTTGAGTGTATTGAGTGCTGAGTGCTGAGTGCGAGTTCTGAGTGCCGAGTGATGGAGTGACATTGCTGTGAGGTTTTATTCACTTTTGTTGTTGCTGCATTTTTACCAGTTAATTTCCTTGTAGAATTTATTGATTTATGGAATTCACCTGTTTCTTCATGTTCATTTTAAATTGTGGAAATAAATAGTTGGACTGTTTTGCTTAGCTCCTCACTACTATTCAGTTCCTTAGTTATTTCTATTACTACTTAGTCGGTTGTACTCATACTACACCATGTACTTTATGTGCAGATCCAGGTTAGTTAGAGCGTGGAGATCGTTGAGTTCAGGCCGGCTATCTTTGGAGACTACAAGGTAGCTGCCAGCGTCCGCAGGACCTTGTTACTCCTTTTATCATTTCTTCTTTTGAACAGTTAGACAATTTATAAATCTTAGTTCATAGATTTAGACGCTCATGACTTAGTGACACCTCGATGTTTGGGGCTCGTATTCGTATTTTCTGTATTATATTTAGAGTTGATTTAGTTTATGAAAAATTTAAATATTGAAAGTGTTTTTGTTTATTTCATATAATCGATTGACTAATAATACTTTTTGGGAAATAGGCTTGCCTTGTAACACCTTAGGCTCTATCACGACCATGGTTGGATTTTGGGTCGTGACATCTATTCATTTCATCTCGTGTGATTTCTTACCTCATTTGTATTTTCCACTGATTTCATACTTCCGCTAAAAACTAGGGTTTGAATCCTTTTTCCTTTTCTTATTAATTTTAGTAAACTTTTCCTTTCTGTATTCGATTCTTTATGTTAATATTTGCTTAAATATTCCGGATAACTTTTTTTTTTGGTATTATTTGTGTTTCCTTTAATATTTGCTGAATAATTTTTCGTTTGGTATCATTTGTATTTCCTTAATTTGTTCAAATATTCTGAACAATATCTTTTGTTTTGACATTACTTGTCATTCCTTCAATACTTGCCCGAATATTCTTGATAATTTTGGTTTCCCTAATTTTTGTCTGCCTTAATATTCTAATGATTTTATATCCCTGGTGTTATGTGATCTGCCTTAAATACTCCAAGTAGTTTTTGGGGTGCTTCCTTAATTTGTTGAATCCCTTGATTTATGCCCCTATAACTGATTTTGCAAATATTTCCTTGCATGTTACCAATTTGTTTCCATATTTATAAGCTAATTTTTATCACTATATATACTCTCCCCCCATTTCCTTTGGAGGACCTTGAACTTTCTAAACTTACTACAACCTTACTAGACCTAAAGTTACTCTATATTCTGTCTTTGACAGGCTGGAAGCCAATGCCACTTGATTCTGAGATATTTCTATACTTTTTCTCTGAATTTTCTTCGCTTAACTGGTGAATCACTTGACTTCTGCACTTTCATTCTTTCATATCCCTGATTTGCACATGTTACTAGTACTGAATCCATGATCCAATATGCATATGAGTGATGTTTAGGCATTATCTTTACCAGTTGTATATGTCTTAGTCCCTTTAACGCTTAATTGCTCCTAATGTTACATTTTCTGAAGTTGTTTGAACTTCTTTGAGGTCTATCCAGCTAGTGCATCAACCTTTGAATGTCTATAAACTTGTCTATCCCTTTACCCTGAATCCCTGTAGTGGATGCGTCACATTTGTGACTCTTGCTCCTAGTTGTAATGTGCCTCTTTTCTATTATGTAAACATAGTCACTCAATCCCTACACCCCTATGATGTTTGTTTGTAATGGCTTTCTCATCATGCTTGAATTGCTACTTTGAAAATAAGCTTTTGATATAAACTGGATCACCTTTGTTTAGACCATTATGACAATATGACATGCAACTTGACATGATTCTATTGAGTATATGTATCTCAATTTGTGACTGCAAGTTCACTCTTCTGATAATATGATGTCCACCCCCTTTTTTTAATGATGTTGTTCTGGTTTTCTTGATAATAATATTATGTTAAGTATTTAACATAATTCAAACATGCTTTAACTTATTTTGCACCTATGACTTTGCCAAACTTGCAAACATGTTCTTTGCCAACTTCTTCTTAGCATGTGCCTGCTACTCTGCTGAGTATGAAGCTTGTTTATCAGCTTCATTAAACTAGTTCTTTCTTGAGTTTTGTGATGCATTTAAGTATCTGCTTGTTGACTCAATTTGGTTATGTCTGTTTAAATCAATTCCTGTTTTCTCAATTTGGTCTTTATTTCCCTGTCACCCAAACCCTTTAAATCCCATTCTTAGTCAATGTTGCCTAAATTATGTCCTTTGGCCTTCCTAGTGTGAGCACTGGTCGGGGTTCATTAGAGACCCTTGTGAACTCTGACACGCTAGGATTTTGTCCCTAATCCCTCATCTGAACTATCTTAGTTAACCACCCTAGTGTGAGCAATGCCCTTGGTTCTGGACGCCCTTGAGAACTGTGACACACTAGGGTCTTGGTTCTATATGCTCAACCTTGTCCTGTGTTCACCGGGTGAATCACTTAACTCTTGGCTGCTTGTCTATGAATACGTAATTTTGGGGATGTTATGAATTGTGAGAATGAAGGCCTGTCCTGTCCAGGTGTATTTGGGCTTGTTGTGGGCTCCCTATTGCTATATCTATTATGTAATTTAGTATATTCGTTTTGGGTCAATAATAATTATTGCAGTAACACTTTGGGACATTAGTGAAACTGGGAAAGGGACTTTTATCTTATACTTGCAACAAACTGGGTAGAAATCCTGCCTATAGGTTCGATAATGTGTTATTGTATGTAGTGTGTTAGAAATCATGTCTATAGGTATCTTGTTATGTTTAGTCATTACATGCTAACAAACATGCCCATAAGTTCATTGCTTGATTCAATGATGTTCTATTTTTGCTTGTTTGAGACCATGCCTCTAGGAAATGGTATGATTCATGTGCAAAATTCTGTTTACATGTTGCCTTATTCAAAAATTATAGAAACATTTCTATAGGATCTAAAATTGGATCAAATTATAGAAAGCATGCCTATAGGTTTGAATCAGCTTAATTATCATTTTTGCCCGTTTGTTCAGGAGTTCTTAAACACTATGTTATTGTCCTCACTAGAAAGCATTCCTATAGGATCAAAATAAGTGATTCTGAAGATGCTTCTTGGATTACCACTTTTTATTATCGCGTAAAACACCTAGAGAACAGGCCTATAGGTCTAATCCCCTTATGCTTATAATCACTAGGCAAGTTGTGTAGGTTTTTGGAGATCGTATTAAGGAAATGGCTTTTGTGTATGAATGTCTTCCCACTAATTCAGCATCACAAAGAGATCCTGCCTATAGGATTCTGCAACTTTAATTAATTAAAATCTGTCAATGATAATAAGGTTGGCGTGCATTTGTTGTCTAGATGCGGAGGCTAACTTGAGCCCTTAGTTGATTATGTGTGAAAGGTCCTAAATTTTTTGCATGTCGCCTAGTATTTTTCCTTTTGAGCAACTTAAGTTAAAGTCTAGAACCATCCTAAAATAGAGGTCCAAAAGCCTCCTGGACCATAGGCCTGGGACGGGTAGTTCCAGCATAGGGTACGACTTAGAATTCACTAGAGCGCTTTAGGTAAATAACTTAAAGATAGTAATCGGGTAACATGAAATAATAGTCTGTGCCCGCTGAATAATATGAGTAACACCCCATTTTGAGGGAGTTAAGAAGTATTATTTATATTGCACAGGTTGATCTTTTACGCTAAAAAACTTAGGACCCCCCATTTCTGTTTAAAGTAATTTTTTTGTTTGTCCCAAGTGTTTCTTTTCGCTTAGACTAATTCATATAATTCGAGTTCGGATGGGACCCACCGTTGTGGACCTCGAGGAGTGCCTAACACCTTCTCCTCAAGGTAATTTGAGCCCTTACCCGATCTTTGGTGATGCAAACTAGTAAACCTGAGTCATTTTCAAATAGGTGCCCTAACGCACCTTAATCCGTTAGGTGGCGACTCTCTCTTTTAATAACCATTCCTTTAAAAGATTTGTCACATGTCGAAACCCGATTTTGCGAGAAAAAGGGGCGCGATAGCATGGCGACTCTGCTGGGGATATTTTTAGGCTCTTATCGTAATAAACTTGGTCTATGTGAATTAGTCTCCCTCGATAAGCGTGTATTTATCATTTTTCTTGAATACCCTTCTCCCACTTACCCTCTTTATTGCACACCCCATTTCCTATTTTCCCTTTATATGAATTTACATGCAATTCTTCGCTTAATCTGATTATAATATGCATCCCCTCCGTTATTTCCCAATCATGCTCCTTGGCTTCAATCTTTATGTCTTTCCTAATCGCTACCCCTTTTACCGCTTTATTATAATTGTTCCATTATACAAACTAACTCCTCTTTCTTTTTCTGTCTTTAAATTTATTAAATACTTCGTTATCGCTTTCATCTTGCAAAATACTTGACAACATGTTGGTTTACCTCTACATAAAACATGTTATACATCATATTCCCCTCGTGCGCATTCAATACCATAGCGGCACTTAATGAGTGTCCGCGCTTATCCTATGTTACCCTATTAAATTTGGAAAGGCTTATTTGCGGTAAAACTAGTCGATCAGCAGTGCAGCCAATGGTTCTATTTATTTCCCTCTCAATTTGTCCACTTAAGGGTACCGGTCTAGACTCTTATAGAAAACCCTACTCTGATGTTAACTGTGCATGCATCCTGTCCAAACCTAGCATGAGTTAGAATGTTGTTCGCATAATAACTCTCTAAGGAAATCCTTGTCCAAAGCCCATCGGGATTTCCATAATCCCAGCAGGCACGATCATGATATTTGCATTATTTGGAGAAAACATGCCGATATGCTAATCATTAATGTGTAAGTAGTCAAACCCACAGGGGGGGAGAGGACTAACTTTATTTGTTTTGCAAAAATGAGGCACGAAGTCCCCAGGTTCGGCATGGTCCGAAGTATCTCACCCATGTTGCTAGACTGGTGGGAAAATCTCTCGCCAAGCGACAAAAACCATGTGAAAAGAGTTCTCAGAAATCTACCGTCTTTGCTGGACATTCATCCAAACAATGTATTGATCGAGGCCGCTACTATGTTCTCAGATGAAAAGAGGGCTGTTTTCCGTTTTGGTAATATAGAGATGACTCACCTTCTTGAGGAAATAGGAGGTTTTGTATGGGTACCCTGGGATAGCCCTGGTTTACTGGTACCAGAAAATCGTACTTCTAGAGGGTTTCAGAAGATAATGGGTCTTGGAAAGAATGACGGGCTAATTTTCCTGAAGAAGTCTTACATACCTTTCGACTTCCTTTACGAAAGTTATGGGCACAGCACATCCTAATGTATCTATCATGATGAGTTTGCCATCACCTCTCTGGGTTGGACTCATCGACGAGTTTGTGTGTTCATTGTTTGTTTTCTGGGGATGATAGTATTCCCAATCCAAGGAGAGATGATTCACACTCGTTTGGCTATGGTCACGAAGACTTTAATGGAAGGGATTTAGGGACAAACTTACATTATTGTCCCAATGATCGTGGCAGAGATATTACGAGCCTTGGACCGCTGCAAGAAGGTATTCAAACATTTTGAGGGTTGTAAGTTGTTACTGCAAATATGGTTGTTGGAGCATCTTCAAAGAGAACAGTACCGTCAGGAATTTCTGCGGCGACCATGGAATGACCACATAGCTTTTCACCATCCAAAAAGAATGACTTTCATCCAAGACAGGGTTGCACAACCGGAAAACGCTGTGGATTGGTTGCGCTTCTTCAGCAACTTGACTGATGACAAGGTTCATTGGATGTTCGAGTTGTTCCCTACTAACGAATTCATCATCAGGTCAAGAGATGTCCCTCACTTAGTGCTAATTGGATTGAGGGGTATCTATCCTTATGCTTCTATCAAGGTCATGAGACAGGCTGGGAGAAAACAAGTCATACCATGAGTTTCCAAGATGGTTCACTACAAAGAATACTTTCAGGGTGATGCCATTCCATTCAAGTGTGAGGAACAATACATGTGGAATCTGAAGATTACTGTGGAGAAGGATACCATCGAACCAGATCGGTACCACGTCGGTCATGTGTATTTCTACCTATCATGGTTTGATGATGACATATCAGGAGAAGTCAAGTCGGGGATCGATCGAGGAAACATGGTCATAGACGATTCTGCTGAAGCACAAGTAAAATATAAGAGATTGTGCAAGAGAATCTTTGAGTCTGAGGCCAGACATTTGGAACAACACAAGGTAGACATGGAATCAATAAATGAACAGAGAGGAATTGCTACGAAATCAAAGGAGATGTTGGAGTACTTAGAGCAGGGTCTGATGGAACTTGAAGGGAAGATGAGGAAAAGGATCGTGGAGTGTCATAATGCAGAGGGAAACGAAGGAGGACATCTAGCAAGGGCGTATGTGCTTCTGGACATGCGCGACATGGGGGACCCGTCGATGTGGCAAAGAAGGCCAATCTTGGAGAAGGTCCCTCCAGGACCAAGTAGATTAGAATTGTTGTTTACTTGCTTTTCTAGGGCCATTTTAGAAATTGATTGTAATAAGGCAAATGCCACTAGTAACTCTTTTGATTATTGTTTAGCGGTTTGATCTATTTATTACATTAATGAAATGAGGCAATTATCGGCATTAAGTTTCTCCAATTCTACGTGTCGCTAGGCCTATCTCAGGCACAATGAGGTCCCCAAATTAGGACACGAATTTATGATTCTGCAATACATGTTTAAATAATGCAAATATCCTTCCAAAATTCCCTACTAACTTGTTTACCTTTTTGCTTTTCTTTGTTTTGATTATTCCCATCCCCTAAGGTTGGTCCGTGCATACTAGCATCATCAGCATATCATATCATATCCAGAGGTCCTCCTCCTCCTCCTCCTCCTCCTCCTCCAAGTGATCCTAAACGTAAGGGAAAATCTAAGATGGATGACATGAACGGTATCAGGAAAGACAACGCTGCGCATGCGGAAAATGTTGAAACATCAGATGGTCGGAGTACTCCGGCACAGAATGATTTGGCCCTGCGATTGGATCAGAAAATACTGGAATTACAAGGGGAACTTGAGCAGGTCCGCAACTTGGCAAACCTCTCCCTCACCTTAAACGACCCAGATATCAACCAAAAGAATGCCCAAAACCCAGCACCTTCTTAAAGCTCACCAAACCAATATCCACAAAATCCTCCCACACCTCAACAATACGCAACACCTCCCCAAAATCACAATCCTCCACCAATACCAACTCCCCCTCAGCACCAGCATCATCCAACTCAGTATCCACAAACTACTACCTACCGTACCTCTCAAAATACACCTCAACCTACCATACCCCGATCCACAGAACTCAATTAATGATCACCACTACACAAAAATCCCTGGTATCCATCAGAACAACCCCATATATGTAGAAACTCTACCTCACCCTACTCAACAAACCCTAGAATTCTCCGAGAAGGACCTGCTAATCAAAAATATGGCAGAGGAACTTAAGAAGCTCACAAACCGAGTCCAAGGTGTCGAAGGGGGTAAAGGTATTGAGGGTTTGAACTATGAAGATATGTGTATTCAGCCAGACATAGAACTGTCAGAGGGTTACAAACCTCCTAAGTTCGAGATGTTTGATAGAACAGGTGACCCAAAGGTGCATCTAAGGACATACTATGACAAGATCGTAGGAGTTGGAAAGGATGAAAGGATCCGCGTGAAATTATTCATGAGGAGCCTCACTGGAGACGCCCTATCTTGGTACATCAGTCAAAATCCAAAGAAATATGTCAGTTGGGTAAGCATGGCATCAGATTTCATGGATCGGTTCAGGTTTAATACGGATAATGCACGATAATGCACTAGACATCTTCTATATACAGAATCTCAAGAAGAATCCAACAGAGACTTTCTGCGAGTACGCTACTCGGTGGAGATCGGAAGCTGCAAAAGTAAGGTCGGCATTGGAAGAAGAGCAGATGAACAAGTTCTTTGTCCGAGCCCGGGATCCACAATACTACAAAAGGTTAATGGTTATCTAGAATCATAAATTCTCCAACATCATCAAATTAGGGGAAAGAATTGAAGAAGGAATTAAAAGCGGGATGGTAACCAATTTTGAGGCATTACAAGCTACCAACAATGCCTTGCAGTCAGGAGGAATATCCAAGAAGAAGTAGGGGCCATGATGGTGGCCCAAGGTCCAAAATCTCCTCTTACCTACCAAACACCTCCACCCACATATCAACCTTCACCTCCCAGCTATCCGCAACCCGCCACCGCCTATCATACTATAACACCGAGCTAGAATATTACCACTCACCGCCAACCCGCCAAAACTATCAGAAACCTAGACAAAATTTCGACCGCAGGTCGCCCAGATAATATACCCCTATTGCTAAACCTATCGATCAATTATACGAGAGACTGAAAGTTGCTGGATATGTCACCCTTATTCCCACGGTTACCATGGAAAACTCTTCTCAATGGGTCAATCCAATTAAAACATGGGCCTACCACTCCGGCCTGAAAGGTCATACCATCGATGAATGCCACACTTTGAAAGACAAAACCCAGACATTAATTGATACCAAGTCCATACAAGTAAAGGAGGATACACCTAATGTCCGCAAAAATCCCCTCACAGATCACAGGGGTCAGGGAGTAAACGTGATAGATACTGACAAAGAATGGGATCCGGAAGGGTCAATTGGGCTTATTCAAGAAGGGGATGACCCCAAGAAGCCTGTGATCACTCTTACTCCTATTGTGGTACAGATAGAGCCACCAGTCGAAGTTGAAGTAGCTTCACCGACCCCATTCGAGGTGGAAGTAACAACACCTACAGTTGCACCTGCTCTGTACGAAGTAGAAATAACCACACCATTCACTGTAATGCTAGCACCCACACCATTCTTTAATTCAAAACTCGTAACTTAGGACTATGTTGCATAAGCTAAGAGAAAAGGAAAATCAAAAATGAAAGAAGATGGTGCCGCACAAGGGATGAGCTGGACTGGTAGAGTTTACACACCTGAGCACTTAGGGGGAACGAGTAAATAAGCTGCTTCCAAGAAGCCCATCATTGAAACTGGCCTAAATGATATTTGGAGAAAAGTGCAAGCAAGGGAATATTCTGTAGTGGACCATCTGAACAAAATCCCTTCTTAGATATCCATTTTATCACTGTTACAGAATTTCGAAGCATATATGAGTGCTTTGATGAAGGTATTGAACGAAGCTTACGTGCCCAACAATATCACAGCGGGGAAATGGCTAACATTGTAGGACAAGTACTGGAGAGCCATAAGATAAATTTTCATGAAGAAGAATTGCCACCAGAAGGATTAAGCCACAACAGGGTGCTGCATATCATGGTACAATGCGAGGATAAATTCATTGCCAGGGTTTTGATAGATGGAGGTTCCAGTCTCAACATATGTCCATTGACAAATCTGAAGAGATTGGGCAAAGGATTACATGAAATACAGGCAGGGACTATGAACGTGAAAACATTCGACAGATCTCAAAAGGCCACGATCAGGGAAACCAATCTTTGTTTAAAAATGGGCCCGACTTGGTTTGATCTCGAATTCCAAGTACTCGACATATCCACCTCGTACAACTTATTGTTGGGACGACCTTGAATACATGTCGATGGGGATGTGGCTTCTACTTTACATCAAGCTGTAAAGTTCGAATTGAATCATCAGGAGGTGATCATTCATGGAGACAGGAGTAATCCCATTTATACCAATCAAACTGTTCCGGTCGTGGAAAATAGAAGGAAATTGGGTGGAGAGACTTATCATCGCCTCGAGCGCGTCAATGTAATTAAGAAAGACAAGTGGTGGAGCAGCAAAATAGAAAGCATACTAGCATGGGCAGGGAATGAACCCGGTAAAGGGCTCGGGAAGAATCTCCAAGGTATTTCCAAGCCAATACAGCTAAAACGTCATGGTACGACCTTTGGATTGGGATATCAGTACAACTGGCATGAGTATCAAAATTGGTCGCAACCATGGCGCGGTCCTTAATACCCTCCTGAACAGCTAATACCTTATTTGAGCCAATCTTTCCATCAAGATGATATGATGAGGGGATCCGAAGAGCACGAGGTGCTAGTCGGTCTGAGGAATTTATTCCTAGAAGAGGAAGACGTGGATTGCAGTGTAATAGTTGAGGAGGAGGAGGAAGAATGCCTCGTCATCTAGATAGTAGAGAAGGGAGTTGTTCTCAAAAACTGGAAAACCACACCATCAAGGGCCCGACAACTCCCGGGGTAGCATGGCTACTAATGTCATTTATTCTAAATACAATTCTTCTTGAGCGTTTTTGTCTAAAAACATATTTTTTTTCAGTATTTCGTTTTGGAAAACATTGTTTAAGTCATTAAAAATCTCTTTGTTTGAAATTTTAATATTTATCAACGGCTTGATGTTTTATTATTACCATATTTCATATATTTCTCTCTACAACATTACTATTTCTTATCATGATGAACCAACGATTGTGACACGCAACGAGACAACACAACATAAGGACAGTGACTCGGAATAGATAGAAGAAGAAGACGTGTTGCCTGAGGAAACTATCAGAGAAGTTGAGAATTTTGAGAACAAGCCTAAGTCAATCTGAACGGAACTGAGATAGTCAACTCGAGAGATTCCAAAACAGTCAAAGAAACCCGCATAAGCATTCACTTGTCTCCATCAGAGAAGGAAGAATACGCTTGTTTCCTGAAAGAGTATGAAGACATTTTTGCATGGTCGTATAACGATATGACCGGATTGAGCACATCCATAGTAGCTCATAAGCTAACTACCAATCCGATGTGTCCACCAGTAAAGCAGAAACCCAAGAAGTTCAAAGCAGACGTGAGTCTGAAAATCAAGGAAGAAGTCACCAAGCAAATCAAAGTTAAGGTCCTCAGGGTAGTTGAATATCCAACTTGGTTGCCCAACATTCTGCCAGTTCCGAAAAAAGACGAGAAAGTCAGGGTATGTGTCGACTATTGGGATTTAAATAGAGCAAGTCTCAAAGATGATTTCCCATTACCAAATATACACATCGTGATCTACAATTGCGCCAAGCATGAACTCTAATCCTTTGTTGATTGCTTCGCGGGTTATCATCAGATTTGGATGGACTAAGAAGATGTTGATAAAATAGCTTTCATTACACCATGGGGAGTGTACTGTTAGAAAATGATGTCGTTTGGTTTAAAGAATGCTGGGTCCACCTAAATGACGGCCATGATGACTATTTTCCATGACATGATACACAAGGATATAGAAGTATATTTGGAGGACGTCATCATCAAATCCAAGAAGGCCGCATATCACATAACATATTTGAGAAAGTTCTTTTACCGGCTGCTGAGGTACAACATGAAATTGAGTCCTGCAAAATGTGCCTTTGGAGTTCCTGCCAGAAAATTGTTAGGGTTCATCGTCAGCCACCGAGGAATTGAGTTAGACCCATCAAAGGTCAAGGCTATCCAAAATTAATCACCGCAAAAGAACAAGAAGGACGTGATGACTTTCTTGGGACATCTCAACTATATCAGCTACTTCATAGCATAATCAACTGTAATATGTTAGCAGATTTTCAAAATGCTGCAGAAGAATGCCGCAGCCATTTGAACTAAAGATTTTCAAAAAGCTTTTGACAAAATCAAAGAATACTTTTCGACACCACCAGTCCTAGTCCCACCAGATCCTGGTAGACCACTGATACTCTACCTTTCCGTACTAGATGGGGATTTCAGTTGTGTCTTGGGAAAACATTATGAGACAGGAAGAAAAGAGCAGGCCATATATTATCTGAGCAAGAAGTTCACACCTATGAAGCACGGTACTCTCTGATGGAACGCACTTGTTGTGCTCTGATATGGATAGCCTACAATCTGAGGCACTACTTCTGTGCTTATACCACATATCACATATCAAGGATGGATCCTTTGAAGTCCAACTTTTAGAAGCCTATGCCTACATGAAAGCTGGCCAAATGGAAAATATTATTGAGAGAATTTGACATCATCTATGAAACTCAGAAGGCAGTCAAGGGACAGGCATTAGCAGATCATCTTGTGGAAAATCCTGTAGGAGGAGGATACGAACCATTGAAAACATATTTTCCTGATGAGGAATTATCGTTCGTAGGAGAAGATATGAATCCTACGACGGGTGGAGAATGTTATCGATGGAGCTGAAAATTTTAAAGGAGTCGGTAATGGAGTCGTTTTGGTGTCAGAAACCGGTCAACATTACATGATGTCCGCAAAACTCAGGTTTCCATGCACCAATAAGATAGCAGAGTATGAATCCTCAATATTAGGGCTCAATTTGGCTATTGACCTGAATATCCAAGATATGTCGGTCATTGGTGATTCAGACCTGTTGATACACTAGGTACAAGGAGAATGGGCTAAAAAGAACATCAAGATACTACCATATCTACATCATGTACAAGAGATAATGAAGAGATTCATGAAGATAGAATTCTGACATGTCCCCAGAATTTAGAATGAGTTCGTAGATGCACTGGCCACCTTGTCCTCCATGATAAAACACCCGGACAAGAATTTCATCGATCCGATTCCTGTAAAGATTCATAATCAGCTGGCTTACTGTGCTCATGTAGAAGAAGAAACAGATGGGAATCCATGGTTCCACGATATCAAAGAATATTTGGCGAAAGGAGAATACCCAGAGCATGCAAACCATACTCAAAAATGCAAACTTCGGAGGTTGTCTAACCATTTCTTCCAGAGTGGAGGAATTTAGTATAGAAGAACTCAAGACCTAGGGCTATTACAGTGTGTTGACGCCAAGGAAGCCTCCAAACTGCTTGAAGAGATACCTGCTGGAACTTGCGGCCCACATATGAATGGTTTCGTCCTAGCCAAGAAGATACTTAGATCCGGATAATTTTGGATGACTATGGAAACATACTGCATCCAGTGTGTCCATAATTTCATTAGTTCCATATACACGCAAATATGATACGAGTGCCTCCAAATGAACTCAATGCAACAAGTGCACCTTGGCCTTTTTCCCCATGAGGAATGGATGTCGTCTGACCGATCGAGCCCACCGCTTCAAACGGGCACATATTCATTCTAGTAGCCATAGACTACTTCACAAAGTGGGTTGAAGCTGCATCTTACAAAGCGGTAACCAAGAAAGTCGTCGCAGATTTCGTCAGGGATCATATTGTTTGCCGGTTTAGGGTTCCAGAATCCATCATCACTGACAGTGCCACCAATCTCAACAGTGATCTAATGAAAGCCATGTGCGAGACCTTAAAAATCAAGCATAGAAACTCCACAGCATACCGGCCCCAAATAAATGGAGTCGTGGAGGCTGCCAACAAGAACATTAAGAAGATACTAAGGAAGATGGTATAGAATCACAAGCAGTGGCACGAGAAGTTACAATTTGCCTTATTGGGATACCACACCACAGTCCGCATGTTAACCGGGGAAACTCCTTATCTATTGGTCTACGGTACTGAAGTCGTCATCCCCGCCGTGGTAGAAATTCCTTCCTTTAGAATTATATAGGAAGCTGAACTCAGTGATCTAGAGTGGGTAAGAAGTAAATATGAACAATTAGCTCTTATTGACGGGAAAAGAATGAATGCAGTATGTCATGGTCAGCTTTATCAGAACAGAATGTCCAAAGCTTTCAACAAAAGGGTCAAACCCAGACAGTTCACACTAGGGCAGCTGGTGCTGAAACGGATCTTCCCACATCAGGATGAAGCCAAAGGAAAATTCTCACCTAACTGGAAAGGACCTTACATGGTTCACAGGTTACTAACAGGAGGATCACTCATACTTGCAGAAATGGATGGAGAAATTTGGCCAAAGCCTATCAACTCAGACGCAATCAAAAGATATTACGTTTAAACTGTTTGCATTTTTTCACATGATATAATTGAACTACGCTTGACATGATTCCTATTTAAGAGGGGATACGTAGGAAGCCTTGTGGGTTCGGTCACAATAAAATAAAATTTTCATTTTCCCCATAATTGGAAAGTGGGGCAGAATTTTGAGGAGGACCCTTAAAATTTCGAAGCAAGTTTAGCCAACGGCACTGTACGCGGACTAGCCAGAAATTCGTCTAGATAACTGGGGCTGAATTTTGAGGAGGACCCTCAAAATCTATGGCAAAGAATGTCTCAATGTCTCTGATAGTGTTACAGTTACTTGTTTATCTAATCAATTTTTAAATTGCATATTACTATGTTTTGATAACTACGCATGCATATTTTCTGAAAACTTTATATTTTGGCCAGATGCTAACCATGGTAACTCGAATAGAATTTTGATGCGGAGCAGAGAAAACCAAGCGAACAAAGGCACGAACCAACCTCCCCCACAAAACTCATGATTTTTCCTTGAATACAAGAATAAGAGATAGCCACCAGTGCATGTGCACCTTATAATCATTGTCTTCACAACAACAAAGCTACCAAACTCATCTCTAGCTAAGAAATACTCAATTATCACTTATTATCTATTCATTGCATGAGACTAAGCATCGTCTCAAATCTTTGCATGAGGCTAAACCCTACATCCTTAATTGCATAAGGCTGAGCTCTGCCTTCCCATTGCATGAGACTAAGCATTGTCTCAATCTTTGCATGAGGCTAAGCCATGCCTCCTTAATTGCACAACGCTAAGTAGTTATTTCCCATTGCATGAGACTAAGAACTGTCTCAAATCATTGCATAAGGCTAAGCCCTGCCTTGTTAATTGCATAAGGCTGAGATCTTCTTTCCCATTGCATGAGACTAAGAATTGTCTCAATCTTTTCATGAGGCTAAGCCCTTCTTCCTTAATTTCATAAGGCTAAGCACTGCCTTCCCATTCCATGAGACTAATCATTGTCTCAATCTTCGCATGAGGCTAAGCCATGCCTCCTTAATTGCATAAGGTTAAGCACTGCCTTCCCATTGCATGAGACTAAGCATTGTCTCAATCTTTGCATGAGGCTAAGCCCTGCCTCCTTAATTGCATAAGGCTAAGAACTGCCTTCCCATTTCATGAGACTAAGCATTGTCTCCATCTTGCATGAGGCTAAGATCTTCTTTCCACTTGCATAAGACTAAGCATTGTCTCAAATCTTTTCATGAGGTTAAGCCATTCCTCCTTAATTGCATAAGGCTAAGCTATGACTTCTCATTTCATGAAACTAAGCATTGTCTCAATATTTGCATAAGGCTAAGACCTGTCTCCATCTTGCACGAGGCTAAGCATTGCCTTCGCATTGCATGAGACTAAGCACTGTCTCCAAATTTGCATGAGGCTAACCCCTGCCTCCTCAACTTCATAAAGATAAGCCCTGCCTTCCCTGCATGAGACTAAGCATTGTCTCCAATCTTGCACGAGACTACGCATTGTCTCTCCTTGTATAACCACAATTGTTGCTATTCCAAAACCTTGAATTATTCTCTTCTCTCGGGGATAAGCTCTGCCTCCGATATTACACAAGACTAAGCACTGTCTTGTTTTATCTCAAGCATCATGTCTTTGCATCTCATGGGCTGGTACATAGCCAATTTGTCCGAAGGCGTCATAATCCGAAGGCATCATCCTCATAGCCGGAAGATACCATTACATGGCCCGAGGATCTCTCAATATTGCACATCATTATTCAAAGGCCTCATAGTTTAGAGGCACCATCTTCATAGCCTGAGAACATCATTTCATGGCCTGCAAATCCTTTACCGCACAATTTATGGCCCGGGACATCATGGTCTAAGGACGACATCCTCACCGTCCAAAGAAAATCCCCATGGTACTGAGGGAATTTGCATCATGTTTAAATTCATGCAACAACCTATATGCAGGCACCGTATTTTAAGTTTGCAGGATATCGAAGAAGTAACCGTTCTCTTAACGGGAGCAATCTTCGCTCCAGTTTCCTTTCAACGTTCATACCTTTCAATTATTTCAAACGTAACCGTTCACCGTTTCTTACCCATTCCCATACGATAATCAATCATATATCCGCAACCGTTCTCAGATACACCCATTTCCAATACTGATATTGTCCTATCTAGAATATCTTACCCATTCTTATAATAACTCCATCGATTTATTACGCCGTTGGATCTAGAACTAAACAAGGCCTGATTCCTGTAAACCGGGGATGTGTAGGCAGCTCAGAAACTAGGGTCCCACCTATATTTTCTCAAATCACCCCATTCGGTCAAAATCGATCATCATTTCTTTACCCGACAACTCTTTCATCCTTCCCGGGTAAAGATGGGCAGTTGTTGATACCCAATTGTTTGCTTATATTTTTCATATATATATATATATATATGAAAAATATAAGCAAACAATTGGGTATCAACAACTGCCCATCTTTACCCGGGAAGGATGAAAGAGTTGTCGGGTAAAGAAATGATGATCGATTTTGACCGAATGGGGTGATTTGAGAAAATATAGGTGGGACCCTAGTTTCTGAGCTGCCTACACATCCCCGGTTTACAGGAATCAGGCCTTGTTTAGTTCTAGATCCAACGGCGTAATAAATCGATGGAGTTATTATAAGAATGGGTAAGATATTCTAGATAGGACAATATCAGTATTGGAAATGGGTGTATCTGAGAACGGTTGCGGATATATGATTGATTATCGTATGGGAATGGGTAAGAAACGGTGAACGGTTACGTTTGAAATAATTGAAAGGTATGAACGTTGAAAGGAAACTGGAGCGAAGATTGCTCCCGTTAAGAGAACGGTTACTTCTTCGATATCCTGCAAACTTAAAATACGGTGCCTGCATATAGGTTGTTGCATGAATTTAAACATGATGCAAATTCCCTCAGTACCATGGGGATTTTCTTTGGACGGTGAGGATGTCGTCCTTAGACCATGATGTCCCGGGCCATAAATTGTGCGGTAAAGGATTTGCAGGCCATGAAATGATGTTCTCAGGCTATGAAGATGGTGCCTCTAAACTATGAGGCCTTTGAATAATGATGTGCAATATTGAGAGATCCTCGGGCCATGTAATGGTATCTTCCGGCTATGAGGATGATGCCTTCGGATTATGACGCCTTCGGACAAATTGGCTATGTACCAGCCCATGAGATGCAAAGACATGATGCTTGAGATAAAACAAGACAGTGCTTAGTCTTGTGTAATATCGGAGGCAGAGCTTATCCCCGAGAGAAGAGAATAATTCAAGGTTTTGGAATAGCAACAATTGTGGTTATACAAGGAGAGACAATGCGTAGTCTCGTGCAAGATTGGAGACAATGCTTAGTCTCATGCAGGGAAGGCAGGGCTTATCTTTATGAAGTTGAGGAGGCAGGGGTTAGCCTCATGCAAATTTGGAGACAGTGCTTAGTCTCATGCAATGCGAAGGCAATGCTTAGCCTCGTGCAAGATGGAGACAGGTCTTAGCCTTATGCAAATATTGAGACAATGCTTAGTTTCATGAAATGAGAAGTCATAGCTTAGCCTTATGCAATTAAGGAGGAATGGCTTAACCTCATGAAAAGATTTGAGACAATGCTTAGTCTTATGCAAGTGGAAAGAAGATCTTAGCCTCANTCCTACGAATTATTGTTATGATGATTTAATCATCTAAAATTATCATTTATACTAATGTGAGGTTTTAAATATTTTTCAGTGCATTTATCATAATTACATTTGCATTTTTTAGAGCTAAATTGCACTTTGCAATAATAGCCCATATGCATATATAATTACATTATTTATACAAAAAATAACTTTTTATATTTTTATAATATTAAGTAATCATTTTCATGCACAAGTGCTGAATTTTTTATTTATTATTATTTTTATAAATTATTTATTTGTTAAATAGTTAAAATCTAGCCCTAAAATCCCCTATTTTCGGATTTAACCCAATACCCTCACCACCAGCCCAACACCCTTGGCCAAAAACCTATTAGCCCAGTCCCTATACCCATTTTAATACCAGACCCAGGACCCTTTAAATCATGATCGTTGATCTCTAAGATCAACGGTCCATGTTAGACCTGCCCCTTTTAAACCTAACCCACCCCACATAAAGCATTCTCTAACCTCCGCCATCCTAAAACTCTGTCGTCTCTCATCTCTCATGAACCCTAGCCGCCGTTCTATCAAACCCTTCTAAATCCGACCCCAAAACGGAATCCACCATGGATTTCCTTACCTTATTCGCCTCTCCTCACCACTGGCCACTCGTCTATGATCCTATTTAGTTGCTTGCTTAACATGGAAAGAAAATATTTCCAAAATCGAACCAAATCTGTTCAACTCTATGATTTATATGGCTATTCAGTCTATGTTCATCACTAATTCTTTGTGAGTAGCGAGCATGTTCATATCTTTCTGAGATTCTTACTTACCCCAAATTAGGGTTTTCAAACCCTTTTAATCGGACTTAAATAGGTCTGATTTTCTATCTTTTAACATTGTTTTATTTCTATTCATCTCATCTCGTGTGATTTCTTACCTTATTTGTATTTTCCATTGATTTCATAGTTTCCCTAAAGTTAGGGTTTGAATCCTTTTTCCTTTTCTTACTGATTTTAGTAAACCTTTCCTTTCTGTATTCTATTCTTTATGTTAATATTTTCTTAAATATTTCAAATAACTTTGTGTTTTGGTATTATTTGTGTTTCCTTTAATATTTGCTGAATAATTTTTCGTTTGGTATCATTTGTGTTTCCTTAAATATTTGTTCATATATTCTGAATAATCTCTTTTGTTTTGACACTACTTGTGATTCCTTTAATACTTGCCCGAATATTCTTAATAATTTTGGTTTCCCTAATTATTTTCTGCCTTAATATTCTAATGATTTTATATCCCTGGTGTTATGTGTTTTGCCTTAAATACTCCGAGTAATTTTTGGGGTGCTTCCTGAAATTTGTTGAATCCCTTGATTTATGCCCTAAATTACCTATAACTAATTCTGCAAATATTTCCTTGCATGTTACCGATTTGTTTCCATATTTATATGTTGATTTCTATCACTATATATTCTCTCCCCTCATTCCCTTTGGAGGACATTCAACTTTCTGAACTTACTATAACCTTACTAGACTTGCTATACTTTTTCTGTGCATTTTCTTCGCTTAACTTGTGAGTCACTTGACTTCTGCACTTTTATTCTTTCATATCCCCGATTTGCACATGTTATTAGTACTGAATCCATGATCCAATATACATATGAGTGATGTTTAGGCATTATCTTTAGCAGTTTTGTATGTCTTAGTCCCATTAACACTTAATTGCTCCTAATGTTACTTTTTCGGATGTTGTTTGAACTTCTTTGAGGTCTATCCAGATAGTGCATCAACCTTTGAATGTCTATGAACATGTCTATCCCCTTACCCTGAATCCCTGTAGTGAATGCCTCACATTTGTGACTCTTGCTGCTAGTTGTAATTTGCCTCTTTGCTATTATGTAAACATGGTCACTCAATCCCTACACCCCTCTGATGTTTGTTTATAATGACTTTCTCATCATGCTTAAATTGCTACTTTGAAAATAAGCTTCATTAAACTAGTTCTTGCTTGGGTTATGTGATGCATTTAAGTGTCTTCTTGTTGACTCAGTTTGGTTATGTCTGTTTAAATCAATTCATGTTTTCTCAATTTTGTCTTTTATTTCCCTGTCACCCAGACCCATTGAATCCCATTCTTAGTCAATGCTGCCTAAATTCTGTCCTTTGGCCCTCCTAGTGTGAAAACTGCTTGGGGTTCATTAGAGACCCTTGTGAACTCTAACACACTAGGATTTGGTCCCTAATCCTTCCTCTGAACTATCTTGGTGAACCACCCTAGTGTGAGCACTGCCTTGGGTTATGGAAGACCTTGAGAACTCTGACACACTAGGGTCTTGGTTCTATATGCTAAACCTTGTCTTGAGCTCACTGGGTGAATCACTTAACTCTTGGTTGCTTGTGTCTATGAATATGTAATTTTGGGGCTGTTATGAATTGTGATAATGAAGGCCTGGCCTGTCCAGGTGTATTTGGGCCTGCTGTAGGCTCCATATAGCTATATCTATTCTATAATTTACTATATTAATTTTGGGTCTGTAATAATTATTGTAATAACACTTTGGGCATTAGTGAAACTGGGAAAGGGACTTTTATCTTATATTTGCAACAAACTGGGTAGAAATCCCTCATATAGGTTCGATAATGTGTTATTGTATGTTGTGTGTTAGAAATAATGCCTATAGGTATCTTGTTATTTCCGGTTATTGCATGCTAGCAGCCATGCCCACAGGTTCAATGTTTGGTTCAATGGTGTTCTATTTTTGCTTGTTAAAGACCTTGCCTATATGAAATGGTATGATTCATGTGCAAAATTCTGTTTACATACTGCCTTATTCACAAGTTATAGAAACCTGTCTATAAGATCTAAAATTGGATCAAATTATAGAAAGCATGCCTATAGGTTTGAATCAGCTTAATTATCATTTTTTCCCGTTTGTCCAGGAGTTCTTTAACACTGTGTTATTGTCCTCACTGGAAAGCATGCCTATAGGATCAAAACAAGTGATAATGAAGATGTTTCTGGGATTACCACTGTTTATTATCGCATAAAACACCTAGACAACATGTCAATAGGTCTAATCCTTTTATGCTTAAAATCAGTAGGCAAGTTGTGTAGGTTTCTGGAGATCGTATTAAGGAAATGTCTTTTTTTTATTACTGTCTGCCCACTAGTTCAATATCACATAGAGATCTTGCCTATAGGATTCTGCAACTTTAACTAATTAAAATCTGTCAATGATAATCAGCTTGGCGTGCATTTGTTGTCTAAATGTGGAGGCTATATTGAGCCCTTAGTTGATTATGTGTGAAAATCCTAAATTTTTTTCTTCTCGCTTAGCATTTTCCCTTTTGAGAAACTTAAGTTAAAGTCTAGAACCACCCAAATAGAGGTCCAAATGCTTACTAGACCATAGGCCTGGGACGGGTAGTGCATGCATAGGGTACGACTTAGAATTGACTAGAGCGCTTTAGGTAAACAACTTAAAGATAGTAATCGGGTAGCAGGAGATGATAGTTTGTGCCTGCTGAATAATAGGAGTAACACCTCGTTTTGATGGAGTTATGAAGTATTATTTATGTTGCACGGGGTGATCCTTTAGGCTAAAAAAATTAGGACCCCCCCCCCCCCCATTTCGTCTTTAAATCGAGTTTTGTATTTGTTCAAAGTCTTTTGATAATAACTGCCCAAACTTCTTATTGTCCTTTNGGCCAAGACTCACCGTTGTGGAACTCGAGGAGTGCCTAACACCTTCTCCTAAAGGTAATTTGAGCCCTTACCCGATCTTTGGTGACACAAACTAGTAAACCCGAGTCATTTGAAAATAGGTACCCTAACGCACCTTAATCCGTTAGGTGGCGACTCTTTATTTTAATAACCATTCCTTTAAAAGAGTTGTCACATGTCGAAACCTTATTTCACGAGCAAAAGGGGCGCGACATGCGGCATATAGATTTTTAATAGTTTAAAGTGATGTGCTCGAACACAATACTATTGTTGAAACAAAAAATGCTGAATTTTTTGAAAAAAAAATGTTTTTCCTTTAAAATTTGACAATATTTATGATGCTCCTATTATTCCAGGTGATAATACTTCACATGTTCCAATTGTTCAAAATGATTTTGAAAGTGAGGACTTACGAAGAAGCAAAAGACAAAGGAAAGAAAAATCTTTTGGTAATGATTTTTATACTTATCTTGTGGATAATGATCCTTTAACATATTTTGAAGCTATTTCTTTGTTTGATGCCTCATTTTGGAAAGAAGCAATTGATGTAGAAATAAATTCAATTTTATAAAATAAAAGTTGGACTTTAGTTGACTTACTTTTGGGAGCTAAACCCATTGGTTGTAAATGGATTTTTAAGAAGAAACTTAATCCGGATGGTTCCATTGATAAATACAAATCTAGACTTGTTGCAAAAAGTTTTACTCAAAAGCAAAATATTGATTATTTTGATACTTGTGCTCTTGTATCTAGAATTTCCTCAATTTGTGATTTACTTGCTTTGGCTTCTATTTATAAAGTTTTTATTCACCAAATGGATGTTAAAATTGCATTTTTAAATGGTGATTTAGAAGAGAAAATTTACATAGAGCGACTTGAGGATTCTATAATGTCTGGCTAAGAAAACAAAGTATTGGCATGAAAATTTGATCGAGCTAAGTATTTTTCACGACCCAAAAACTCACCCACCGTGATGGCGTGTATCTCATTACTAGGCAAGCCGACAATATCAATAAACCACATATCTTTAAATTGAAAAACACAATAATTAAATTCAGTAGAAGAAATCTCACAAGTACAAATATAAACACTCCCAAAATCTGGTGTCAATGAGTACATGAGCATCTAATATGAATATAGGCTTGGAAAATACGGTCTATAATAGTCTGAGACAAGATACAATAAACAAGGAGATGGGGAAGGATAGACAAGGTGTGCGAGCCATGGAAACTACCTCTAAATCTCCAAAAAATTGACTATGCGAAAGAATCAACACCCACTATGTCCGAGAACACTTGGATTTGCACACAAAGTGCAGGGTGTAGTATGAGTACAACCAACTCAACAAGTAACGATACTAAATAAAGAACTGAAGATAGTGACGAGCTTCACAGCTGAGTCAAATTACAGTAATTTCAAACATAAGATGATATATGACAACTATAGTGCAATAAGAATGAAATCAAATGCATCCTCTCATGACCACAATCACTCAGCCGTTTCATTCACTCAACACTCACCACTTGCACTCAGTAGGTACTTCCGCTCACTGGGGTGTGTACAGACTCTGGAGGGGCTCCGACAGCCCATGCGCTAAAATTTGCACGGACAACTCACGTGCTATAGTATAACAGTTTGGATCCGCACGGAAAACTCACGTGTTCCACATATAACTCACGTGTTGCACAGATAACTCACGTGCTATAATATAATATCTGGATCTGCACGGGCAACTCATGTGCTATAATATAATATCTCACAATCAAGCCCTTGGCCTCACTAGTCATAAATCTCTCTAGTCTCTCGGGCTCTAAAAAATCATGAAATCAGCCCAAACAACTATGATATGATGCATTAACAATGAACAATAGAGACTGACCTAAAATAAACAAGTAGACTGTGACTGAGTACAAAACAACAATTAAGCATATAGTTCAACATGTACACGACTTCTGTGGGTCCCCGCAGTGCCAACACATAATCTACACATGGTTTGTTGTTCAATTTCTCTACTACATGGAGAATGTACAGATAACAACAGATTATTCAACTACACAGTTCCATGGAAGTTGATCAAGTCACAATTCCTATGGTGCATGCCCACACGCCCGTCACCTAGCATGTGCTTCACCTCAAAACCAATCATATAACACATAATTCGGGGTTTCGTACCATCAGGACCAAATTTAGAATTGTTACTTACCTTAAACCGTGAATTCTTTATTTTGCTATTCCTTAGCCTCGTGAATTGGCCTCCAAACGCCTCGAATCTAGCCACAAATAATTTGTTTTAGTCAATACAAATTACAGGAATTAATTCCATCTACAAATACTAATTTTCCAATAAACATCCGAAATTGCACCCAAAAGTCGCACGTGGGGTTTACATCTCGAAACCCGACAAAAGTTACGAAATCCGAAAGCCCATTCAACCACGATTCTAACCATACCAATTTTACCAAAATCTGACCTCAACTCGACATCCAAATCTTCAAAACTTATTTTCAAATTCCTAGGTTCAAATCCCCGATTTACACCTCAAAAACATGTAATCTAGTCGGATTATTCGATGATAATTCAATATTATGGAGTAGAAATGATCACAAGTGACTTACCTCAAGATTTCCGTCATTTCTCGCTGAAAAATCACCTCACCCGCTTTTGGAAATGTCGAAATTGACAAAATTTCTTGGACCCTTCTATTTTGTACACTGCCCAGTGCTTTCACATCTGCGGCCATATTTCCGCATCTGGGTTCCCGCATCTGTGGTGAAAACACTCCATCTACGGAAGTCACTTAGCTCAGTTGTGTCAAGGCCCCAAATCCACTAGTCGTGATGGCACCTAACCCAACCCGCCAGGTAATCCAACTAGTAACTATCCAATTCCAATGATATTAACAAGACAATTAAACGAAAGTAATTTACTCAATCTTATACATTTCCCAAGGACATGTAGTACAAATCATGAGCTTCTAAGAATAGAGTTTACAAAGCTAAAATGAAGTAAATACAACATCCAATTGAAAAATACATTAACACAGTTTTATAGATCTAAGGCTACCATGAACAAGAGGCAGCTACAACCGGGATGCATGTACTTCTTCAAATCCAGCTCCCATTGGACACAGCAACATCAGCACCCAACATCTGCATGCAAGGTGCAGAAGTGTAGTATGAGTACGACCGATCCCATGTACTCAGTAAGTAATAAACCTAACCTTAGGTTGAAAGTAGTGATGAGCTAACACAAAGGTCGGGTCTAACACCAATATTCCACAATAGTTCATAACAACATTGTACAAGTAATAAAAGAGGTATCTTAGAAATAAAATGCTCAGTTCAGTCACTGTTCCAGAAAAATAGGCATTTCTTTTCAAGTATACCAGTGAAAACCCAAATCTTTTACCAAAAATACCAAAATACGAGTAAGTTTGAAAACTGTGATTTTTTCCAAAACTCTTTTCAATGATAAGTAAGATGTTTCATTTTCAGATAGAATGAGGAAAGTACATCTCTATGCCTACATGTCATGATACAGGTAAAATCATAAATATCACCAAAATCGGGTAGCAGAAGGAAATGCATATCTATGCATGTATCTCAAGTACGCATGTCAAATGCATTGCATCTCAATGATGAGCTCATGTACTCACACTCTGAGAGTACTCAATCTCAATGTCTCGTATTCCCTCTCACTATTCTCAATGCTCAGCACACTCAATCACTCAATGTTGTATAATACCTGCTAGGGTGTGCAACCCGATCCATATATGACCATAACTTCCGTTGCAGCGTGCAACCTGATCCACGTATATATAGTTGAATGTGCTCACCGGAGGTGTGCAGACTCCAGAGGGACTCCTTCAGCCCAAGCGCTATATCGTTATATCGCTACTCATTCAGGCACTCTACCTCACTCAGTCATAAATCTCTACGGTCACTCGCCCGACAACAATGATATGATGTATCAATAAATAATAACTGAGACTGAGGTATGGTGTGAACGCATGGATATGATCGAGTACGAAATATCAATGAAATTAGTCAGATGACAGTAAGAAATGACCACTATGGGTCCAAACTATCGACATAATGCCTAAACATGATATCTAGCATGATTGACAACTTAACTACTTTATCACATGGTCAAAACACGAATATCAACAAAGTATGACCACTATACAATGCCATTGAAGCAACAGAGTCCCAATTCATACGGTGCACGCCCACACACCCTCCATCTAGCATGTTTATCACCTCAATACCGATCACATAACACGTATTACGGGGTTTCATATGCTCAGCACTATGTTTGAAAGAGTTACTTACCTCGAACAAGCCAATACTAATGTCGAGCACGCCAAACGATGCTCCAAAGATGCCATCACACGCTTAGCAACCTCCGAACGACTCAAAATTAGCCAAAAGCAACTCAAATACATCAAATAAAGCCCAAGGAAACAATTCCAAATAATAAAGATCGAATTCTTAATCAAAACCCAAAACCAACCAAAATTCACACCCAGGACCGTGCCTCGGAACCCAACAAAACTCACAAAATCTGACAACCCATTCAATTACGAGTCCAACCATATTAGTTTCACTCAAATCCGACTTCAATTCGATGTTCAAAACTCAAAAATTCATATTACGAAACTTTAGGCCAAAACCCCTAATTTCTCTTTAATATTCATCAACCAATTGCCAAAAATGAAGTTAGATTCACAGAATATAACAAAAACCGAGTATAGAACACTTACCCCAATCCTTGTGATGAAAATTGCTCCAAATATCGCCTCAATTCGAGTCCCACATATCAAAATATGAATAAAGAACCAAAACCTCAATTTATAGATTCTGCCAGCATTTTCACACATGCGGCACACTAGCCGCTTCTAAGGCGTCGCTTCTGCGACATAACCTCCGCTTCTGTGAAATACCTCGCTCCTGCACTCCATCACCTCACACCTGCGCATCCACATATGCACCCAAATCTCCGCTTCCGCGGTCTTCCTCACCCAGCACTCACCTCGCCTCTGCGACGCCTCTATCACTTCTGATGCCATAGCACCTGCATAAACCAGTCACCGGTGCAATCAGACCAGAACAAATGGTATGAATCTCGTCTGAAACTCACCCGAGCCCCTCGGGACCCCTCCGAACATGCCAACAAGTTCCATAACACAATACGGACCTACTCGAGGCCTGAAAACATGCATAACAACATCAAAATGACGAATCACACATCAAATCGAAATCTATGAACTTTGAACTTTTCAACTTCAATAACTTGTGCCGAAACATATCAAATCAACACGTAATGAACCCAAATTTTTCACACAAGTCCCAAATGACAAAATGAAATTATTCCAATTCCCGGAATCACAATCCGAATCTGATATAAAAAAGTCCATTCCGGGTCAAACTTTCCAAAAATCCAACTTTTGCCATTTCAAGCCAAATTCCACTACGGACTTCCAAATCACAATTCGGACGCGCTCCTAAGTTCAAAATTAGCCAGCAGGCCTACTAGAACCATCAAAACTCCGTTCAGGGTTCAAATTCACAAAAAGTTAAACTTGGTCAACTCTCCCAATTTAAAGTTTCAACAATGAAATCCATTCTTCCAATTCGATTCTGAATAACCTCAAAACCAAAATTGACGATTCACATAAGTCATAATACACCTTATTTTCTTCGGATCCACCTTAATCCTTTCACTGGACACTGTGTCCCAAGAATGTCACCCAACTAAGGAAGAATTCACATTTAGAGAATTTGGCATATAGTTTCGCCTCTCTTTGCAGTACAATAACCAAGTGTTGTGCATACTCCTCCTAGATACGTAAGTACACCAGGATATCATCAATAAATACCACGACAAATTAGTCAAGATACGGCTATAATACGTTATTCAGTATGTGCATAAATATTGCTGGGGCATTGGTTAGCCCAAATGACATAACAAGAAATTCATAGTGACCATAACGAGTCCTGAATGTCGTCTTTAGAATATCCGAATCCCGAATTTTTGACTGGTGATACCCGGATCTTAAATCAGTTTTGGAGAATACCCTCGCTCACTGAAGCTAGTCAAATAAGTAATCAATACGTGGCAAATGATATTTATTCTTGATTGTAACTTTGTTCAATTGTTTGTAATAAATGCACATCCGCATAGTACCATCTTTCTTTTTCACAAACAGAACTAGTGCACCCCACGCCGACACACTAGGCCTAATAAATCCCATATCGAGAAGTTCCTGAAGTTGCTCTTTCAATTCTTTTAACTTAGTTGGTGCCATACAATACGGAGGAATAGAAATTGGTTGAGTGGCTGACACCAAGTCAATATCAAAATCAATATCCCTGTTGGGTGGCATACCCGGCTGGTCTGCAGGAAATATGTCTAGAAAGTCTTGCACTACCGGTACTGAATCAATAGTAGGGGTATCTGTATCAACATTTATCACAACGGCCAAATATGACAAACACCCCTTCCCCACCATACGTCGGGCCTTCAAATAAGAAATTACCCTAATGGGAACGTAATATAGAGAACCTCTCCATTGGACCTTTGACAATCTCGGTATCACCAATGTCACTGATTTTGCGTTACAGTCTAGAATAGCATGACATAGAGACAGCCAATCTGTACACAGGATTACATTGAAATCAACCATACTGAGCAATAAGAGATCAACTATGGTCTCCAGTCCACCAATAGTTACCGCACACGACCGATATACACGGTCCACAATAATAGCATCGCCCACCGGCGTAGATACACAAACAAGGGAGACTAAGGACTCACGAGGCATATCCGGATAATGAACAAAATCAGATGAAACATACAAATATGTGGAACCAGGGTCAAATAATATAGAAGCTTCCCTGTGGCACACTGAGACAATACCTGTGATCACTGCATTTGAAGAAAAAGTATCTGGAAAGCATAGAATCGGGACTGACCGCCACCCAATCGGCCTCCCCCTCTTGGGAAACCCCTAGCTGACTGAGCCCCACCCCAAGCTGGCCGGGCGGGTGACATAACTACTGGTGTTGGTGCCATCGACCAATAACTCTACTGTGGAGCCCCACTCAACATCCTAGGACAATCTCTCTTGTAATGACCAAATTCTCCACACTCGAAACAACCCCTCCTCTTATGGAACTGTTGCTCCTATTAAATCGAGGAATTACCTGCACAAGCCTGAGAAGACAAGGAATAATGAGAGATCTGCACTGGTAGTGGATTGAATGAACACTGGCCTGAGTGAGCACTATAAGAACTGTGGCTAGCTGATTTACCACGTTGAGCTGGACGGGTCATCTAAGCGGGCCTATAAGGGCGACCCCTATTGTGGTAGGACAGTCCCCCAGAAAGTATCCCACCAAAACTGCCCGAACCTCAAGGCCTTTTAGCCTCCCTGTCACCATGATCCTAGTTACGGACCACCTTTATTTGTCGAGCAATGTCAACCACCTCATCAAAAGTGGCACCAGATACCCTTTCTCTAGTCATAAGCAATCGTAACTGATACGTAAGGCCATCAATGAACCTCTTAATCCTCTCCCTATCAGTATGCACCAACCAAACTATGTGACGAGCCAATTCAGAAAACCTCATATCGTACTGGGTTACAGACATTCCATCCTACCGAAGCTGCTCAAACTGTCTGCGCAGCTCCTCCCTACGATATTGTGGCACGAACTTCAACAAAAAGAGAATAGAGAACTCATGCCATGTAAGTCGTACTACACTGAACTTTTGCACCTCTCATAAGCTTCCCACTATCTAAAGGAAGCCCTAGAAAACTTAAAAGTAGTGAACGAGACCCCCCTGATCTCCTGAATACCCGCAGTCTGAAGGATCAGCTGACACTTATCAAGAAATCCCTGAGCATCCTCTAACACAACACCGCTAAATGATGGAGGTCGAAGCCTTCTGAATCTCTTAAGTCTTCTTTGCGTATCATCCGCCATAACATGGACTACCGGGGCCCGAACAATTGCAGCTGGTTGGGCTAGTAGTGTCTTCGGTATCTGAAGTCCCTACACTACCTGATCTGGAGTACGGGAAACAGGGGTATGAGTTCCTCCCCCGGCCTGAGAAGTGGTTGGTTTGGCCCGAGAAAGGCTAGTGCAAACTGTCAATATCTGGGCCAAAGCCTCCTGAAGTCCTAGAATCACAATGGGCACAGCTGGTGCCTAAGCTAGTCCTACCGGCTCAACTATATCTGGAATTTTCTCCTGAGTTGGAGAAACTGGTGGTGCTACAGGTGCTTCTTCAACTGTTGTACGAGTTACACCTTGACCTCTACCTCGGCCCCGGCCTTTACCACGACCCTGACCTCTCGCGGCTCTAACTGGTGGCACTGGTGGCTGACCGTCCGATCTGATAGTAGGTCTCCTCACCATCTGTGAGAGAATAGAATAATAGAAATTTATTTTCCGGAATCAACAAATTCGCATGACATAATTCAAGAAGGTGAAATTTTCCTAGGGTTCGGCAGCCTCTCGAAGATAAGTACATACGTCTTTGTACCGAACTGCAAGACTCTACTAAACCCGCTCATGACTCGTGATACCTCTGTAACCTAGGCTCTAATAAACCTCATATCTTTTAAATTGGAAAACACAATAATTAAATTCAGCGGAAGAAATCTCACAAGTGCAAACATAAACACTCCCAAAACCCGGTGTCAGTGAATACATAAGCATATAATATGAACATAAGCCTGGAAAACACAGTCTATAATAGTCTAAAACTAGATACAGTAAACAAGGAGATAGGGAAGGAGAGACAAGGTCTGTGAAACATGGTATCTACCTCTGAATCTTCGAAAAATTGACTGTGCGAAAGAATCAACACTCACTATGTCCGGGAACACCTGGATCTGCACACGAAGTGCAGGGTGTAGTATGCGTACAACCAACTCAGTAAGTAACAATACTAAAAAAAGAACTGAAGATAGTGCCGATCTCCACAACTGAATCAAATTATAGTAATTTCCAACATAAGAAGATATATGAAAAATGTAGTCCAATAAGAATGAAATCAAATGCATCCTCTCACGACCACTGTCACTTAGCCGTTTCTTTCACTCAACACTCAACACTCAACACTCGCACTCAATAGGTACCTGCGCTCACTGGGGATGTTTACAGACTCTTGAGGGGCTCCTACAGCCCAAGTGCTATAAACTGCACGGACAACTCACGTGCTATCTGGATCTGCACGAACAACTCACGTGTTGCACGGACAACTCACGTGCCACGTGGACAACTCACGTGCTATAATATAATATCTAGATCCACATAGACAACTCACATGCTATAGTATAATATCTCACAATCAGGCCCTCGACCTCACTCTCTCATAAATCTCTCAAGTCTCTTGGGCTCTCAAAAATCAAGAAATCAGCCCAAACAACAATGATATGATGCATCAATAATGAACAATGGAGACTGAGATAAAATAAATAAGTAAATTGTGACTGAGTACAAAAGAACAATTAAGGATATAGTTCAACAAGTACACGACCTCTGTGGGTCCCTATAGTGCCAACACATAATCTAAACATGATTTGTGGTTCAATTTCTCAACTACATGGAGAATGTACAGATAACAACAGATTATTCAACTACACAGTTACATGGAATTTGACCAAGTCACAATTTCTACGGTGCACGCCAACACGCCCGTCTCCTAACATGTGCGTCACCTCAAAATCAATAATATAAGACATAATCCAAGGTTTCATACCCTCATAACCAAATTTAGAACTGTTACTTACCTCAAACCGTATAATTCTTTATTCGTCTATGCCATTGCCTCGTGAATTGGCCTCCAAACTCCTAGAATCTAGCCTCAAATAAATATTTTCAGTCAATACAAATTACATGAATTAATTCCAAAATACTAATTTTCCAATAAAAATCAAAAATTGCACCCAAAAGTCGCATGGGGCCCATGTCTCAGAACCCGAGAAAAGTTGCAAAATCCAGAAGCCCATTCAACCACTATTCTAACCATACCAATTTTACCACAATTCGACCTCAACCCGACCTCCAAATCATCAAATCTTATTTACAAATCCCTAAGTTCAAATCCCCGATTTACACCTCAAAAACATGTAATTTTATCGGATTATTCGATGATAATTCACTATTATGGAGTAGAAATGATCACAAGTGACTTACCTCAAGATTTCCTGTGATTTCTCGCTCAAATATTTCCTAACCCGCTTTTGGAAATGTCAAAAATGACAAAATTTCTTGGACCCTTCTGCTTTTGTACACTACCTAGTGCTTTCGCACCTGCGACATATTTCTGCATATGTGGTCCTGCTTCTGCAGTGAAAGCATTACATCTGCCGAAGTCACTTAGCCCTGCTGCCTCCACTTCTGTGAGCCTTGGACCGCATCTGCGGCTTCGCAGGTGCGGAAAATTCCATCGCACTTACGCGACTTCCCGCACATGTGCCCGTCTTTCCCTATCTGCGAAAGCGCTTCTGCGCCCACAAGTCCGCATCTGCGCCCCTGCCCAAATATTTCATGGCCGCTTCTGCGGCTCCCTCCCTGCTTCCGCTGGCTCGCACTTGTGGTTCTCACTTCGCAGGTGCGATTACACCAACAGCAACAAAACCACAACTGCTTCTTCAACTTACTTCCAAGTCCGTTAACCCCCCGAATTCAACCCAAGGCCCCCGGAACCTCAAAAAAACATAATAACAAGTATTATAACCCAATACAAACTTAGTCGAACCCTCAAATTACCTCAAACAATATCAAAACACGAATTCCAAATGAATACTAGACTAATGAACTTTAAAACTTCCAATTTCTACAAACGACGCCAGGACCTATCAATTCACGCCTGATTGACCTCAAATATTGTACTTAAATTATAAATGACATAACAGACCTATTAAAATTTCCAAAATCGGATTCCGATCCCAATATCAAAAAGTCAACTCCCTGATCAAACTTCCCAAAAATTTGACTTTCGCCATTTCAAGCTTAATTCCACTACGGACCTCCAAACAATTTTTCGGACCCACTCCTAAGTCCAAAGTCACCATATGAAGCTTTTGGAATCATCAGAATTTAAATATGAGGTCGTTTACTCATAAGTCAACATCCGGTCAATTTTTCCAACTTAAGTTTCAATTACGAAACTAAGTGTCACATTTCACTATGAAATTCCTTCGGACCTGGACCAACTAACCCGGTAAGTCATAAAATAATTGTAAAGCATAACTTGGGCAGTAAATGTGTAACGGCCCGACCGGTCGTTCCGAGAGTTTAGCCCTATTTTTCCCATTTCTGCTTCATTCTTGTATGGTTCGGCTCTTTTGTGTTGAGTAAGGTTGATCGGTTCGGGTTCGGAGTGGTTGTGATGAGAAATGAGACACTTGGTCTCTTAGGATGGTGATTTAGTTGAAAAAGTCAACCGGAAGTTGACTTATAGGTATAGGATCTCGAAATATGGTTTTTGTGGCTCGTATAGCTTCATTAGGTGATTTGGGACTTAGGAGTGTGTTCGGAATGTGGTTTCGAGGTCCGAGGCAGAATTAGGCTTGAATTGGTGAAATTGAGTTTTTGGCAATTTTCGGTCGGCAGTGGAAAATTAGCTATAGTGGTCGGAATGGAATTCCAGAAGTTGGAACAGGTTTGTAGTGCTATTTTTGATATGTGTGCAAGTTTTCAGGTCATTCGGACGAGGTTTGGTTAGTTTCGGCATCGTTGGTGATTTTCGGAAGTTTGAAGATCCTTAGGCTTGAATCATGGGTTGATTTTGTATGTTGATGTTATTTTGGGTGTTCCGAGGGTTCGACTAGGTTCAGGTGATCATTTGTGACGTTTGGGTGCCATTAGTTGAGGTCCCGAGGGCCTCGGGATAAGTTCGGATGGTTAATGAAGGAGTTTTTGGCCTTAGAGGGCTGTTGGTGTGATATGTTCCGTGATTTTCGCAAATGCGGAAGGGTGGCCGTAGGTGCGGTCACCCCAGGTGCGGAAATAGCTAAGGGGGAGAAGTACCATAGATGCGGAAGATTGGTCGCACCTGCGAAGTCGCAGGTGCGGTAGATGAAGCCCATGTGCGGATTTGTCCTTTTAATGAAATCTCGCAGATGCACACCTAGGACCGCAAGTGCGGGTCTGCAGGTGTGATAAATAAGCCGCAGATGCGGTCATCGCTGGGCATAACATATAAATAGAAGCCTTAGCGAATATTGGTTATTTTTCCACCATTTGGTTTTGAGGGTTTGAAACCCCGAATTATGTGATATATGACTATAATTAAGGTGACGCACATGCCAAGTGACGGGCGTGCGGGCGTGCACCGAGTGATTTGTGGTTTGGACCATCCCATGACACCATCCAGTAGCTATTTCGGATTGATATCCGCACTTTCATTGATGTGGTTAATGTGAACATGCTAGAAATCATACTAAGTCAAATTCTAAGGCTTCACCCCGAAAATGCTGAGACCCGAGTGGTCGTATATTGCTGTCTGCTTATGTGTTTATTTGATTTTGTATACTCAGTCATGTCATAGTATATCATTTCATACCTTAGTATCAGAAATTATTGATTTTATATATTTATCATTGTTCGGGCTAGTTCATGCATTTGTGAGCCCATGTGAGCGAGACTGGAGAGTAATGACTGAGTGAGGCCGAGAGCCTTTTATTGAGACAGTTATGAGACAGGACTGCACACCGCAACGATAACCTTATCATGCCTTCGTTGGCTTGATATAGCGCTTGGGTTAATAGGATCCTCTCCGAGTTTTTACACCCCCCAGTGATCGCATTGATATTGAGGGATGGATCTTTCCTGGGCATGGATCTTGTCCGAAGTTGATGATATGTGAGGGATGGATCTTCCCTAGACATGGATCTTGTCCGAGTGTTGTTTTCCAAAGATGGATATTCTCCGTGGGGCTGGATCTTCAGTTTTCCTCAATATTGAGTGACTACGGTCACCGGTGTTTGTGTACTATCCGGGATGGATCTTCCCTGGGGCCTGAGAGCCATATACAGTACTGAGTAGACTCATATGTGAGAGATTGTGAGCACCATGTGCATTTCATGCAGTTGACATATTGTCACGTAGAGTATACTGAGTTATACATGAGTTACTGATCATATCTGAATCATTATGTTTTCTTTCATTATCTGTTAGAACTGTGAACATGCCTAGATTTCGTACATTGTTTTCAATGCATTTATTGAGGTTTAGTCCATCACTACCTCTCAGCCCATAGTTTGGGTTCATTACTTTTGAGTTGGTGTAATAACGTTACCACATGCACCTTGTGTGCAGATCCAGGTATATCGGGACCCGGTAGCGGTTGCTGATTAGCTGTCACAGTTTCTTTTGGAGTTTTCGAGGTAGAAGCTTGCGATCGCAGCCTCGTTTTCTCCTTCTCTACCTTCATATCGCCTTTTATTATTTCAGACAGTATTATGTCAACCTTGTATCTCGACATATTTATTTATAGTAGCTCATGACTCGGCGACACTAGTTCTGGGATTGGTTTTTTTTATCTATGTTTTAATGATCATAAGCTTTTAGATGGATTTGTAATGATACTTTTGCTACTAAATTAATGATTTTTCTGAAAACAACTTTAAACGAAAACAAAATGTGTGGCTTGCCTGATTCAACGACAAGCGCCATTATGATCGGGTATTTTGGGGTCGTGACAAGTTGGTATCAGAGTTCTAGGTTATGTATGTCTCACCAGTCATGAGCAGGTTTAGTAGAGTCTTGTGGATCGGTATGGAGACGTCTGTAATTATCTTCGGGAGGCTGCATAACCCTTAGGAAAAATCTCACATTCTTGAATTCTTATCGTGCGAACCCATTAATTCAACCTAAAGCGTAATTCTTTGAATTCCTTCCATGTATTCGAATGCGCACGTGAGCGCTCGGTATCAGTTGTGCATCGATGGCTTGTGATTCTCATGGGTGAGGTGCGAGACGTGAGTTTAGCATGTTGATAATGGGCCAGTCTGGAGGACTTGATCCCGGGTTTTGTCTGTGAATTGAGTGCTGAAATTTCAATTGTGTGAGCACATGCATTTGGGGACTTATATGTCCGTTTATGTCCTTACTGGTGGGATTATTGTGACTGGATGACTATATGGTGAGATGTGTTCATATTGTTTGACTGTGACGAAAAGAATGGGCTGAAGATGTAGCAAGAACCATTAAGTGTTTCACTTCTGTCTTGAGTTGGAATATTGTCTCGAGTTGTGAGTGTATTGAAGGACCTCTCATGTAGTTTAGCTGTGGAGGGAAATGGATATTCCTGTTGTGTTATGAGTTTTTGGTGATGTCTTCTGGACTGATCAATGCCCCACAGCGTTCATGCATTTGATGAACATCGTATTACAGCCGTATTTGGGATTCCTTTGTTATTGTGTTCATTGATGACGTCCTGGTGTACTCTCGTAGCCAGGAGGAGCTTCCTCATTCTTTGAGATTTGTATTGCAGAGGTTTAGGGAGGAGAATCTTTATGCAAAGTCCTCCAAGTGTGAAGTTTGGCTCAGATCAGTAGCATTCTTGGGACACGTGGTGTCCAGTCAGGGTATCCATGTGGTCAGACGAGTGTGGGGAGAGCTTCCAGAAGCTCAAGATTTCTTTGACCACAACTCCAGTGTTAGTTCTGCGATCAGCTTCAAGTTTTATACCACGTATCTTGATGCCTCGAGGATATTCATTGGTTATGTTTAATGCAGGAGGATATAGTGATTGCGTGATAGCTATGATTTTTGGAACGGTATACAGATGATATCAGTTTCAGGCTAAGCAGGCAGGGTTATCTCCCACAGGGTGTTCTGAGGTTGTGTGATCCTCAGGTGGTTTTATTGCAAGTACTCCGTTACCAGTAAATATTATATGTTGTAAGTTGAGTTTAGATCGCTTGTGGATGTTGGCACGGCTATTGCAATGGTGAATGCGAGATTGCAGATGATTTGAGATGTTAAATGGTTTGAGTTATATATAAGCTTATGAAGGATTTGGTTGAATCTCATTGTGATATGGCGGCGGTGTTAGCGTATGGGCATTGTGAGTTATTGATTGTTTTGATCTATGGATTTGAGCCAACTGGGGTAGGTTGTTAATGATAAGTTGGTTGCACGATTATGCGAGGTATTGGGTTCAATTCGAGGTATACTGGTGATTTAGTTATGACCTGCAGAGGTGGAGTCTGAGACGACTCGAGTAATGGAAATTTTTGGATACAGGTGGTAATGTACTCTATGGGTAGATGGGCTTTATTGAATGATTGAATTGTAACTGTAAATGGTGTAGTGTGTGCGGAGTAGGAATTTGCTTAGTTGCTTCAAAGTGTGGGTTACTTCCTAGTATGTTGGTGAGCAAATGGGGTCAGGTCGTTTGATTTGTCTGATCAGTTTAATTGAGATTTGTGTAGAGTGGATGACTCTCGAGAATGGTTCTGATGGATTCAAGGTTATACGTGATAGTTGGGAATATTCAAGGTGTGTATTTGGCTAGAACTGAGATTTACGTTGGAGGGTGTCAAGACTTGTGGAATTTTTACATTATCATGGATTCTACATATCAGTATCAGGAAAGTGAAGGTAATGGCTTTAGATTCGCAGGAATTCTCTTTAGGTTAAGTATTTTGAATGTGGTACTTTTGGGGATATTTGAGAGAGTATTCAGCGGCTTACGAGCCTTAGGCGGTACAGTCTTATGCTTGGGTCTCGTGTGGTTAGTCTAGGTTGAGAATTGCTGTATTATGGCAAGGAGAAGTATCAATTTGAAGGTAAGTTAGAAGTAACTTGGATAAATAGGACAGCTTTGTAGTAGGTCGGATCAATATGGTAAGGGATATGATTAGTTCTTTGGGTGTTTATGAGGCAATGAGTTTTTACAGGTGTTTCTTAGCAATGCTCTTGGGTTTTGGTGACCTGCATAGCTTGGTTGAGTTAGAAGGATTCAGTCCTGATGGTTTGGTGTTGTACAAATGGGATTCGGATAGTTCCTGATGGTTTTTACCACGGTTAGAGATGTATATTTTCTACTGATGCGAGGTGCAGGTGATGTATAGTGATTTCGCTTCTAAATGGGATCAAATGGAAAGTTCTTGGCTAGTTGGGTACGTAGTTTCTTGTGGCTCGGAAGGGATCATGAAGTTCTCGTATTTATCATAGGATGCCATGGCATATGCAGTATGTTGTGTAGAGTTGAGATTTGCATATGTGAGGTCACAGATCAGTTCTAGAAGGAAGGTACAAAATTCTTAGGTAGCATTGTCAGTTTTAGATGACTAGGTACATGATGTCACTATTGGGTGGCTTGATGAGGGTATACTTTTCAGAAAAGGCAATGTGTTTGAGTTAAGGGTACTTCATTAGTATCGCGGTGCTCTCTTCTTAGATCGACTGTTGATGTTCAAGGTTACTTGGTGGTACAGAAGAGTTATAGGAGTATTTCTAGTGGAATGATTGAGTATTAGAAGTGTGTTACATATTCGAGCGGTGGAGTTGGGATTAGATATGGTGATTTGTACGCTTCATGGACTTCGAGACTGAGAGTTCTCATAAACAGGTTATTTGTGGATGTGGACTGTGAAGATGTGAGCAAAGGTAGTCAGATGTTAGTGTCTGCCATGATTCAGTCATTGTGAACTTTCTGGGAGTTATCTATCTGTTGCTGGTGTCCAAAGTTGACTTAAGGTTCATTGGTAGGCCAGTATAGGTGTGTGTTCTGCATAGGCTCGAAATTGTTGTCTCAGAATTGCTATTGTTGAGGGATGTACCATTCGATTGTCATTGAGTTTATTCGTGTTCTGGAGTGATCTATGAGTTACCTTTCGGTGTTGCGAGGGGTTGTGATTTTTAGTTATATGCACATATGGTGCGGATCTATTTAGGCTTTATAGCGAGATTTGAGGAAGGTAAGTAGTTGGGTATTATGAGATTGAGACGTATTGGTTATGTGCTTTCGGGTTCATGTGGCATGGTATTGTCCGATTCCCCATGGTTATGGCAATGTACTTTGAGTACTTGATGTCGAATTGTGCATGATTATTGATTTTGAGGAAGGTGGCTCGAAGTATTTCATGTGGACCAGTGTTGGGATGGGATAGCCATTGCAGCGAAGTTTTGTGGTGGTATGATCCTTCAAGCTAGATTCGTGTGTTCTGGTTCTACGAGGTGTAATTGGTTCTCAGCATTGTGTTGTAGTGATACTAGTGGGCTTGTGGTAAAACTCTCGCAGTGGAGTAACTTTTCCATGATTTGAGTACATTTGGGATGTTATATATTTGTGCACTGACTACACACATTGTGGCTTTCAGTTGTATTGATGCGTCACGTCACTAGAGTGGTTCTGGTAGATGAGAAGAGGTCGTCATACCTGGAATGGGTGCTACCGGGTCTGGTCGTGGTATATTTGGGAGGATATTGATGTTGATCGACTTAGAACTTTTGCTATATTTCCTTTCGAAGAGAAGGAGTTCCATCACATGTTGATCCGACGAATGGTTGCTACTTTCTATTGTTTCTTTTATCATTGGCTGTATATGAGAGTGTTAGAACGAGATTTTTCTTGATAAGAGGTTATTTACTGGCACTGAGTCATTTTGAGCAGCTATTGTGATTAGGAGTTATCGCTATGAGTTTTTGAGACATGTGGTATTTCATGTGATTACATCTTGGGTCACGGATATGGCTTGATACAGTGTGTTCAGACTTATTCAGTTTATATATGCGGAACTTTGACCTTTTAAGTTATTTCAGAAGTGGAAATTTGGTTCTAAGGTTTATGGGTTAGGTTGGATTACGAAATTTCAGCTATGTTGTTCTATTGGACCTAGGTGGGATAGGGTGACGTGGGATCACCCCGATATGTGCGTGATCAAGCCATTCATCAATTTTGATGATTTTTGGAACAACTCTAGGCACGTCCGAGAACGAATGTATGTTTAAGTGGGGGAGAATGTAACGACCCGACCGGTCGTTCCAAGAGTTTAGCCCTGTTTTTCCCATTTATGCTTCATTCTTGTATTGTTCAGCTCTATTGTGTTGCGTGGGGTTGATCGGTTCGGGTTCGGAGTGGTTGTGATGAGAAATGAGACACCTGGTCTCTTAGGATGGTGATTTAGTTGGAAAAGTCAACCGAAAGTTGACTTATAGGTAAAGGATCTTGGAATGTGGTTTTTGTGGCTCGGTTAGCTTCGTTAGGTGGTTTGGGACTTAGGAGTGTGTTCGGAATGTGGTTTCGAGGTCCAGGGTAGAATTAGGCTTGATTTGGCAAAATTGAGTTTTTGGCAATTTTCGGTCGGCAGTGGAAAATTAGCTATCGTGGTGGGTAAGGAATTCCAGAAGTTGAAACAGGTTTGTAGTGTCATTTTGGATGTGTGTGCAAGTTTTCAGGTCATTCGGACGAGGTTTGGTTAGTTTCGGCATCGTTGGTGATTTTCAGAAGTTTGAAGATCCTTAGGCTTGAATCATGGATTGATTTGGTGTTTCGATGTTATTTTGGGTGTTCTCAGGGTTTGACTAGGTTCAGGTGATCATTTGTGACGTATGGGTACCATTAGTTGAGGTCCCGAGGGCCTCGAGATGAGTTCAGATGGTTAACGGAGGAGTTTTTGGCCTTAGAGGGTTGCAGGTGTGATCTGTTCTATGATTTCCGCATATGCGGAGGGGTGGCCGCAGGTGCGGTAAATAAGTCGCAGATGTGGTCATCGCTAGGTAGAACATATAAATAGAAGCCTTAGCGAATTTTTGTTATTTTTCCACCATTTGTGTTCGGGTTTGAGGCTTTTCAGAGAGTTTGAAGAGGGAATTCGAGGGAACTTCGTGGAGGTAGGAGTTTTGGACCTAAAACTCATTTATATGACATTATTTGACTGATTGGGGGTGAAATTTATGGAGATTAGTGACTAAAAATTGGGGGATTAGGGCTTCTAACTGGAGGCCTTTAATTGGGGATTTTAGGGGCCATTTGAGGTCTGAATTTTATTTTATTGGTATGTATAGACTCGTGGGAGGATGAGGATTCTTGTGATGTGATTTTATCGAATTTCGACACGTGGGCTCGGGGGTCGGGTTTGGCCAATTTCAAGATTTTTGGTTAATTTTGATAATTTTCGAATGGCTTTGTTCCGTAGCATATATTGATGATATAAATCTAATTTTGGTTAGATTTGGAGTAATCGGAGGTCGAGTCTAGAGGCAAGGGCACTGTGGGATAGGATTTCAGTCGGTTTGAGGTAAGTAACGTTTCCAAACTTGGTTCTGAGGGTTCGATACCCCGAACTATATGACATATGACTATAATTAAGGTGACACACATGCCAAGTGACGGGAGTGCGGGCGTGCACCGAGTGATTTGTGTCCTGGCCTATCCCATGGCACCATCTAGTAGCTATTTCGAATTGATATCCGTACTTCCATTAATGTGGTTAATATGAACATGCTAGAAATCATACTAAGTCCAATGCTAGGGCTTCACCCCCAAAATGTTGAGACTCGAGTGGTTGTATATTGTTGTCTCCTTATGTATTTATTTGATTTTGTATACTCAGTACTGCCATAGTATATCATTTCATGCCTCAGTTTCGGAAATTGTTGATTTTATATATTTATCGTTGTTCGGGCTAGTTCATGCATCTGTGAGTCCATGCGAGCGAGACTTGAGAGTAATGACTGAGTGAGGCCGAAAGCCTGTTATTGAGACAGTTATGAGATCGGATTGCACACCGCAGCGATACTCTGACCATGCCTTTGTTGGCTTGATATAGCGCTTGGGCTAATAGGAGCCCCTTCAGAGTCTTTACACCCCCAGTGAGCGCATTAATTTTGACGGATGGATCTTCCCTGGGCGTGGATCTTGTTCGAAGTTGATGATAGGTGACAGATGGATCGTCTCTGGACATGGATCTTGTCTGAGTGTTGTGTTCCGGAGATGGATCTTCTCCGTGGGGCTGGATCGGCCTTTTTCCTCAGTACTGAGTAACTATCGTCACCGGTGTTTGTGTACTATCTGGGATAGATCTTCCCTGGGCCTTGAGATCCATATACAGTATTGAGTGGACTCATATGTGAGAGATTGTGAGCACCATGTGCATTTCATGCAGTTGACATATTGGCACTTAGAGTATACTGAGTTATACATGAGTTACTGATCATATCTGAATCATTCTGTTTTATTTCATTGTCTGTTAGAACTGTGAACATGCCTAGATTTCGCACACAGTTTTCAATGCATTTATTGAGGTTTAGTCTGTCACTACCTCTCAACCCATAGTTTGGGTTCGTTATTTCTGAGTTTCTGGCGATCGTAGCCTCGCTTTCTCCTTCGTTACCTTCCTATCACCTTTTATTATTTTATATGGTATTATGTCAACCTTGTATTTTGACATTTTTATTTATAGTAGCTCATGACTCGGTGACACTAGTTCTGGGATTGGTTTTTTTTATTTATGTTTTAATGATGATAAACTTTTACATGGATTTGTAATGATACTTTTGCTACTAAATTAATGATTTTTCTGAAAACAACTTTGAACCAAAATAAAATGTGTGTCTTGCATGCTTCCACGACAGGCGCCATCACGGCCAGTTGTTTTGGGGTCGTGACAAAATGGGGGAACGATGTTATAATACTCAAAATAACCGGCTAGATCGTTACAGTATTGATTAAGGATGGTTTTTCATCAATTAAAGTAGATAAATGTGTTTATATAAAATGTGTAGATGGTAATTGTGTTATTATTTTCCATTATATGGATGATATGCTTATTTTTTGTTCTAGCCTTGATTTGGTACATATAACAAAACTTTTGGTATATTATTATTTTGAGATGAAAAACATTGGAGAGGCTAGCGTTATTTTAGGCATGAAAATTTTAAGAGATGACAATAGCTTGATGTTGACCTCTAGAACATTATGTTGAAAAAATTCCTTAAAATATTGACATTTTTGATGTGGTACATGTACTCCTTATGATACTAGTAGTTAATTAAAAAAGAAAAAAAGGGTGATGTTGTACATCAAAATAAATATGCTCAAATTATTGGTAGTCTAATGCATTTGATGAATTTTACTAGACCTAATATTGCATATGTTATGTGTAGATTAAGTAGATATACTCATACCCCGAGCCATGATCATTGGAATGCATTAGTAAGAATAATGAAATATTTGAGAGGTACCATGAACTATAGTATTAAATATAATGGATTTCCCACTGTATTTGAAGGGTACATTGATGAAACTGGATCTATAATTTCGATGAGACAAAATTCACTAGTGGTTATGTGTTCATCCTTGGTGAGGATGTTGTGGCATGAAAATCAGCTAAACAAATAATAATAGCTAGATCTACCATAGAATCTAAGTTTGTGGCACTGGAATTGGTTGGCAATAAGGTCGAGTGGATAAAGAACCTTTTGGCAAGTATTCCACTAGGAATAAAACCGAGACCTTCTGTATCGATGCATTGGATTGCCAAGATGCAATGCCCATTGCTAAAAATAAATCCATTAATGGGAACAGTAGACATATTCGATTGAGACATAATATAATAAAGAAGTTGCTGAACGATGGAATTATTTCCATAGATTATGTGAAATTATAAGTGAATTTGGCTGATCCTTTGACTAAACCTTTGGGAAGAAAATTAATATCTCAAACATCGAGGGGAATGGAACTATTGCCGATTTGAGTTATATCACCAATGATGGTAACCCAACCTATGTGATTGGAGATCCCATGAAGTAGGTTCATATGGGTAATAAAAAGTCATTAGTTGATTAAATATGCACTATTAAATTATGTCCCTTCATATGGTGTGCATATAGTGCAAGACTGCAAGGAATGAGAAGGTGAGTTATTAAACTCTTAATCCAATAATTCATAGCCTTTAATAGGTGGTGTATTGTGCTGCAAAAACACTTGATGGATGGACCTATATAAGTGTGGAGTGGGGCCGCTCTTATGAAAGTTAAGGCAAAAAATTTCTAGAGCACTCATGAAAACCAGGCCCGCGCATGGCCTAATAGCGCAAAACCGCGTCAAACAACAAAGTGTGTGCGAGTATAATCTTATAGACAAGATATTAAACTTACAAAAGAATTTTTGGTTCATAGAAGTTCTTAACTTCACCAATTATTCTGTAAGCTTAATCTTATTTTATTTAGGTCTGGTTTATAGTCCAAGAGACACCAGATTCGAAACATTATGCTCATTTGTGAAAATCCAGCAAAATTTTTATTTCATTATATATATTTTTTAATATTCTTTTTTAGATATATGGGTAGGGGTGACGTTCGATCGGTTCAGTTCGGTTTGAAGAAATTCGGTTCGGTTATTTGGTTTTCGATTTTGTAAATATAGTAACTGAAATCGAACTGAAATAAGTTCAATTTTGTAATTTCAGTTTGGTTTATTTTGGGTCGATTTTCGGTTTGAACATTATCATATTGGGTTGGGTTTCTTCTGCGTAATAATTGGACTAATTTGTTGATTTTTTTCAAAATTTTGGACTTTTTGAATGTGATAAGTCATAAATCTATTCTTTTATTTACATAATCATAAACTATATATAGGCTAAGCCTATATAATAAACACTACTACACTAGGCCCAATTTTACAAAGTTTAGTCTAAGCCTGGATTCTTTGAACTGGAAATGAGATGACCGAAAAAAGAGCAATTTATTGCATCAATTTAAACATTGATTTCTCAATCTGGTATGAGTTCCATGTTACTCAAATCTGATAACCAAAATCTGGTATGAGTTCCTTGTTACTCAAATCATCCTAATAAAAAGAGACCTTACAATTGATGCTGCTAACAAACATAACAAAAGGATGCTACTAATTACACCTTTACTTGACGACAATGACGAAGCCCAAGTGTATTTGGGAAAACCACCAGTGTATCAATTGAAACCCTAGCGTATTTGGGGGGGGGGGGGGGGGGGGGGGGGGGAGGGGTGAACTGCTGATAGAGAGAAGAGAACGGAGAAAGAAAAGCCCTAGCCTACTTTGGGAAAAGATTAAGAATGAGAAAAGAAATGGAGTCGATGACCTTAACTCATGACCCTAGCGTATTTGGATTTTTGGCAATTGGGTTTGGGCCTAGTATTTGTTAAGGAGTGGATTAAGACTGGGCTGATTTTTATGGAACTTAAAATTGGGCATTAGCCTATATAAGTATATATAGTTTAAAGAATTCATGTACTAATAATTTGATTATTTGGTTAACCGAAAAAAATAAATCAATAACTGACGACCGAACCGAAAAATTGAATTTTAAAAATTTTTAATTGAACCGATTGAAAAAATCGAATAACCGAAATTGAAATAAAAAATTTTCGGTTCGGTCAGTTTTTTCGGTTCGAACTGATATATGCACACCCCTATATATTGGGTATTGATAGAACAAATAATTTGATATTTCAAAAAGAAATATTCTGAAACTATGTCTAGATTCATTTACTTAATATTATATTAATGAGTTTTTATTATAGTAATTATTTTGAATATATTTGTAACAGAAAATTAATTTATTTTTTAATTCAATTGGAACAAAATAAATCATACAATTGAATGCTCATTAGTATGGATTTGTAAGTTAGTATTGAAAAGTCAATGGGCTAATCTTGATGGCTTAAGATTAGTATTGAAAAGTCAATGGGCCTACCTTGATGGCTTAAGATTTAACGCATTTTGGAATAGTCATTATGACTTAGAAGTTTCTGATGGTCTACTTCTTTGAATAGTCTGTAATATAGAACAGATAGTCTACTTCTCTTTTACACTATATTATACCTCTTTGTCTTCATGTTGGCTTTGTCTTCATGTTGGAAGGAGGAATAAAGTTAAAATCTTTTCTTTCCTTTTCAATTATGGTGGATTTTCTTCTCATTTATCTTTAATTGTTTTTGCTCTTAGTTATATTAGAAGAATTTATTAAATCCTGGAGGATACACCTAATAATATTTATCACGGTGTAGGCAAAATATCTTTAAGGACAGTATTTTTGACAAGCCTCAAGCTAAATCTTATTCTCCATAATTCAATATGTTTTCCAGCAAAATTTTGTTGTATCTCATTAATCCATCGTTACGTAACGATAAAAAATGTCAATTTATGTAACAACTGATTTGATTTGGTCGCGTTGTTACCTTGTTTTTTTCTCTCATCTCGCCCTTCATTATTAATAAATAATCTTATTTTATCCTTTTTTCTATCTTTTTATATAATAATTCTACCTCGTGTCGTAAGTTTTCTTTATAATATTGCAAGTTTATTCTTCATATTGCTAGTGAGTGATATCATGAAACGATAGCACACGATACAGTCTATCTAAATTGTATTTATCAAATATTACAATATAATACTATATAATACGATATGATACATTCATCAAACAGTATAATACAATACCATATAAACGATACGTAACAACCATCCAAACATATCAATCATCTTGGTTTGTGATTATAGTATATAGTAGTACTCTCCCCGTCCCATTTAGTGTGAGAATGTTTGATTTAGATTCAAAAGTTAAAAAAAAAAAAGGACATAAGACACTTGTATTTTAAAACAAGTCATAAATTTACGGCTATAAATTATCTAATTAAGAATAAAATAAAATTTAATGTTACAATAAATATAAATATAAAAATATGTCAATTTTATACATAAGAAGAAATATCATCACATAAATTAAGACTGAAGGAGTCATCATAGATAAACCTATAAATATCAATTTCTACTTTTATTTTTTTCCACGTAAGTGTACATATACACTTATGTGGTAAGCACTTTCCACTTCCAATCAAGAGGTTGTGAGTTCGAGTCACTCCAAAAGCAAGGTGGGGAGTTCTTGGAGGGAGGGAGCCGAGGGTCTATCGGAAACAACCTCTCTATCCCAGGGTAGGGGTAAGGTTTGTGTACACACTATCCTCCTCAGACTCCACTAGTGGGATTATACTAGGTTGTTGTTGTTGTTGTTGTTGTTATTGTAAGTGTACATATACCTAATTGGTCATACATAGCAAGCGCAAAACTATGTTGGCCCAAGCCACCCTTCGCCGAAAAATTATACTACGTGTAAGGTAAAATATTATTTAATATTGATTAAAAATAAATTTTGAATACCCTTGCAGGGTGTTCAAAATTTGAATGCCCTTATTAAATTTTTTGGCTTCGCCACTCATACTTAGTATTTCCTTGTGTGCGCGTATATAGTCATAGTGTCATACTAATTTCCAATTGTTGTGTATATATATGTGTACGTTTATGCATATTTGATATATAGGAGTATAGCATAAAGCTATAGTGTTATCTGTTCATTAACCATATATCATGGCCGCTTCGGCATTATTATCATCACCATCACTTGTTTCTATTTGTGATAGATCCTTCATCAAACCTTCTACCCTCACCCCTTCTACACTTAGACTTCACAAGCTATCTTTCGTCGATCAATCCGTCAGTAATATGTACATTCCTGTGGCCTTTTTTTACCCTAAACCGCAAAAAGAAGAGTCAAACAATTCTCAGCTTTCCCACATAGCTGATTTGTTGCAGAGATCTCTGTCACAAACTCTAGTCTCTTACTATCCTTACGCAGGAATATTGAGAGACAATGCTAATGTTGAGTGTAATGACATGGGAGCTGAGTTCTTGAGTGTTAAAATAAATTGTCCCATGTCTGAAATCCTTAACCATCCTCATACAACTGATGCAGAGAGTATAGTTTTTCCAAAGGATTTGCCTTGGAAGAATAATTATGAAGGTGGTAATTTACTTGTGGTTCAATTAAGTAAGTTTGATTGTGGGGGAATAGCCATTAGTGCATGTTTATCGCATAAGATTGGTGATGGTTCCTCTGTGAGTAATTTCCTTAATGATTGGGCTAATGTCAATCGTGATCGTAGATTTGATCCTTCTCCCAGATTTGTAGGAGATTCTATTTTCTCTTCACTAAATGGTCCTCTTATTGCTCCACAAATTATGTCTAATGTCAGTGAGTGCGTACAGAAAAGACTCATTTTTTCAGCCGCCAAATTGGATGCTCTTCGATCTAAGGTAATACTCACCAGTTCACTAGCTATTTTTTATTGTTATAAAAAATATATATTATATGTAACATAACATGAAAATTAGTTTCAAAAGAAACTAATTACCTTTTATAGTGAATGATTGTTATATGACGACAGAGAGGTCTTACTGTATTTGTTAAAGGTACTCTTAAATGTGTCACCTACTTAAATAAATTTATCTTGCAAAAAAAGACTGACATTTTTTGGGATTGAAGATAGCAGTTGAATCAGGAGTAGAGAACCCAACACGGGCTGAAGTTGTTAGTGCCCTTCTTTTCAAATGTGCAACAAAGGCAGCCGCAGCATCAAGTTCTGCAAATATACAACCATCTAAGTTGGTTCACTACTTAAATGTACGTACGATGATCAAACCTCGTCTACGACGAAGTGCAATTGGAAATCTCGTATCCACGTTCTCCACAGCAGCTACGCGAGATATTGAGTTGCCAAGATTGATTCATAATCTAAGGAAGGAAGTTGAGGTAGCGTACAAGAAAGACCAAGTTGATGAAAATGAACTGGTCTTAGAAATAGTAGATTCCATGAAAAAAGGAAAATTACCATTTGAAGAAAAAGATGTAAATATGTATTTTTGCAGCAACGTTTGCCAATTCCCACTCTACAGTGTAGATTTTGGATGGGGAAAACCTGAAAGAGTGTGTCTAGCAAATGGCCCTTCCAAGAATTACTTCTTCTTGAAAGATTACAAAACTGGGCAAGGCGTGGAGGCGCGAGTGATGTTGCAGAAACAACATATATCTGCATTTGAATGTGATGAGGAACTTCTTCAGTTTGCCATCTCCTCAGTTCCAAGTCTTTAATTACTAGGAGTTTGGAATCTGCATTTCTGTTTCGTTGTATGATTTTGCCTGTTTAATTATTTGGTCCCTTACTAAGTGGAATACGTGCCTTTTTTTTTTGTTTACTTGGTTTGTTTGATTATTCTGATGTGTAACTCTCACCTAATATATAATTTGTAATTGTATGTTTCATCAATATGATTACTACGGTATTTTATGATTAACACGGATATGGTTCAACTTTAAGCTACTAAGTTATTTATTGGTCAATGTTTGACCAAGACCTAGTGAGACTTGCATATTATCAATCAAAATAAAATTTAATTAAAAAAATTCAAGTATATCGACCGAATTCAGTCGGAAATTTTGATTTAATTTTTCCCGTCCAGACTCAATTATTTTTTTCCATAACAAAAATAAGTTTTTAAAATTATTATGAATATACCGACCTATTTTGGTCGGTATTAGTGGTCAAAAATAGTCATCCACTTATAAATTATTGTTATTAACAATATAAATATATATATAACAATATAAATTATATATAATACACACATCCGTGCGCATTCTCTCTCTATCTCTCTCTCTTACACACACAGACACACACACACACACACACACACACACACACACATATATATATATATCAGAGCATGTTGGATACAACGACTATATCAATTAAACTCGATCAATTATACATATAATGTTTATCATCCGTGTGCTTTCGTATAAATTACACTTCATATCCGTATACGTGTAATAGATTTTAATAGAGCGTATGATTTATTTCATTTATGATAATTTACACTTACATACATATATGACTAGTGTTGATGATTTATTCTCAACTGTTCATACTCGAATGCTTGATTAGTGACTAAATAAGAAAACAAAACTTGGAGTTTAAGTGACTAGATGCTCCGGTATAATGAGTGACTAGATGCTCCAAGATGTGTGCAATCAACACAGTCTTGAATATTTTATTCTCGATTACCTTATTAGTACCTTGCTCGGATACTTCATTCAATTGACACAGTAACGACATCCAACACCCTATAACACATTTAAAAATAAAAGGGATAATGCATAAAATCCACCCCATCCTATGACCCATTTATCAATTACACACCTTTTCTTTTCAGGGGTCC